>BQNB010061324.1:26910-36543 GCA_026074375.1 Tanacetum coccineum | reverse complement strand
TTTACTAGCAGTAGTAACTTTGTACTGGCATTAGTAAACACTTAGCATATTTTCACTAGCAGTACTAATATTCACTAGCAGTAGTAACTGTGTACTAGCAGTAGTAAACACTTAGCATATTTTTTTTGAAGTTCATGAGTAGCACTAAATCTAGCTGAGCAGCATTAACACAAACATGAGCAGTAGGAATTCAAACAACATCAAGAAGACTTTTAATCCCAACAACAGTAAGAGACTTAGCTATCTTAGAAAAGTTCTCAATGAACCTACGGTAATATCTAGCCAATCCTAAGAATGAACGAACCTCAGTCGGAGTTTTAGGGGCTTTCCAATTCTTAACAACTTCAATCTTACTAGGGTCTACATGAATCCCATTACCATTTATCACATGCCCAAGAAACTGCACTTCTCTTAGCCAGAATTCACACTTAGAAAACTTAGCATACAGTTTCTCCTTCTTGAGTAGTTCCAAGACTAACCTTAAGTGTTCTACATGCTCCTCTCGAGTCTTAGAGTAGATTAAGATATCGTCTATAAACACTATCACAAACTTATCAAGATAAGGTCTACAAACTCTATTCATCAAATCCATGAATACTGCCGGTGCGTTAGTCAGACCAAAGGGCATTACTGTGAACTCGAAATGTCCATAACGAGTTCTAAACGTAGTCTTTGGAATGTCATCTCCATGCACTCTCAGCTGATGGTATCCAGACCTAAGATTTATCTTTAAGAAAAATTACGACCCTTGCAGTTGGTCAAATAGATCATCAATCCTAGAAAGCGAATAACGATTTTTAACTGTCAACTTGTTCAATTTTATATAGTCAATGCACATCCTAAAAGAACCATCCTTTTTCTTAACGAATAATACCGGCACTCCCCAAGGCGATGAGCTTGGTCGAATGAAATCTTTGTCTTAGAGTTCCTTGAGTTGTCCTGACAACTCCTCCAATTCAAAAGGTGCCAAACGATAGGGAGACTTTGCCACCGGCGTTGCTTCAGGGATTAACTCAATTCGAAACTTAATTTCCCGAACAGGCGGCAATCCAGACAAGTCATCCGAGAATACCTTAGGAAAATCTCTTACTACTTCTATCTCTTTTTGTTCGTTCTCTTTAGCCTTAGCACTCTTTAGCTGCCTCATCTTTTCTTTCAGTTTCTCTCCTAATACTCTAAGCACCTTGCTATCCGATAGTGGTATCTTCACTACTTTCTCATGACAAATTATTTCAGCCTTATGATTAGACAACCAATCCATACCTATAATCACATCAAAACTCCCATGCCCAAAAGGTATCAAATCGATGTCAAAGACATGACCCTCGATTTCTAGTTTGCAACCCTTAATAACCTTATCAATCTCTACTAGCTGCCCGCTAGCTATCTCAATCTCATATCTGAAACCTAATTCACTGGGCTCTATGCCTAACAGAGGTATAAAAGTAGTGGAAACAAAACTATAGTCGGCACCAGAGTCAAATAAGGTAGTGGCAAAATGATTGTTCAAAGTAAACGTACCCGTCACAATGTTCGGATCCTGGCGAGCTTCCTCTGCTCCCAACATGAATGCCCTACCCCTAGCTTGGTTCCCTTGGTTTCCACGACCCTGACCCATTATTGCAAAACTGTTTGGATGGTTTCTCCGGCCTTGTGCTCTATTCAATCTAGGACATGCCGGTTTGAGATGGTCGGTACTACCACATTCATAGCATGCTCCACGAGCAGGTGTTGGGTTCCTTACATTTACCGGGTTCACATTCCTAGGCACAACTCTACAATCCCTTGCAAGATGACCCAGGCGGTTACAGTTGAAGCATGTGCGACAAGGCCCTCCGGGTGCATGGTAGGAGTTGCAGGTGGTACACTTGGGCCAAGCACCCGTATTCTCTCTTCCTACAGGGTTTGCGGTTGTAGCAAAAGCATTTCCAGTCCTAGTCCTCTTATTATCATCCCTACCCCCCCCCCCCCCCCCCCCCCCCCCCCCCCCATACCCTCTTATCCTTGCTAGGTTCTCCCACATTTCCTCTTTTCTCAACCTTCTTTATTGGTTCCATTCCTAAACAGCTTCATCGGGTCATGTGCACCAGAAATCTGCACACCTTTCTGCCTAGTTTTGGATCGTTGCTGCCACCATTACCAAGGAATCTGTGACGGAAAGCCATCACGTATCTCTTAATCTTTTACTTTCTGGAGTTACTATATGGGAACAAATATCTAGCCAGCTTATAGAATCTGTTAGTATAAGCCGCATGGCCAGCCCCGACCATAACATGATTCCATAACTTAGTTTCCAACTTTTGCATCTCATGACTAGGACAAAACTCTTCTATCATCATAAACTTAAAGTCATTCCATGACATACTAACATCAACTTCTCGGCTTAGCGTGCGGATCTGAGAGTTCCACCACGTTAAAGCCTTACCCACAAATGAACCAGCAATGTATTTTACTTAATGGTCAATACTACAAACCACTCAATCTTACAAGACTCATTTTCTTAAAATCCCATTGAGTAGAACTCAATTCACTCCCTTACCATCATATTCCTTAGGTTCAAGCTAAGAACTCCTTATATGAACAACCTACCCGGTTTCTATTTACCAACACATTCCTAACGTTCTTCTGAACGTTCTCACTAACTGCATTACCATTTTGACTTCCAACATTTCCTTGGTTACCAACCTGAGCTAGAATGGCGGGTAAGAGGTTCTGTAATTGTTGGGCAATGATCATCGAGAAGTCGGGTGCTCCTCCCATACCCCTATTGACTCCCTCTACATTCCCATTGACTCCCTCTATGCCTCTATTAGCTCCCACCACCTGGTCATTCCCTAGACCATTTAATTCATCAACAGGCTTATTATTACCTCCCCTAGGTCTTCTACCACTCCCACCTCTACCAACCCGTTCACCCGTTCCCCCTTCTCGCGATTTGGCAACAGGCTGGTCAACACTTCGGGTCCTCATCCTTGGTGGCATTATCTACATGAGGGAGAACATGGGCAACGTTAGGTAGGTAGGAATACTAACATATATAGAATATCTTACTATATATAAATATACACTACTATATATAAATATACACATAATACTACCTTATGGTGTCAACATCAATTTGTGTGAACGGTATTACCAAGTACGAGTAAGTTGTGATACTTTTATAACTATGTTGGCCACCGTATTTATATTTTCATCCTTTCCCATTCGTACTCAGTATTGAGCTCACACATCTCAGTGACTGACATAACTAAAGCACCAAACCGCGAACACGCGAAAGCAAGCAAAAGCGAAACACCACGCACATAGATCCTATACGCAACTAAGTGACAGATCTTAGGTTATAGTCTAGGCCAACCCACCTAGTTCTCTATAACCTTGGCTTTGATACCACCTGTCACATCCGCAATGGCGGAACTCGGGAATGCTAACTATTGATCAATCATAAACACAAGATACAATGAAAGAATAACTACATTGCATAAACTTCAAGTGTTACACAGACCATTAACCTCGAACAAAATCTCGTGTGATGTCACATGTTATAACCAAATCCATAATCTCTTACAATTCCAAATTTCCACAGGGGTCCAAATCCAAACTTAAACCAAAACTTCCAAATACTAAGAACACAATTTAAACTAGCATGGCTTTAACATGAAAAAATCCCACACGGGATACTTCTATGCCCTGCTATAATATCACCCAACCTATTCATCTTTCACTTCACCTGAAAATGATACTCGAAAATGTCAACAATAATGTTGGTGAGCTCGTAGGTTTGACTCCAAACCAAAAGCTGTGCCAATATCTCAAAACAGTGGACAATAGTGCAATATGACAATGAATATATGCGAATCACCCATGACTTAGCATCCCCGCTAATCATGTAACACGACCTAGCATCCCCGCTAGTCGATCACCATGACCTAGCATCCCGCTAGTCATGAAAAAAGCATATATCAATGCTCTTAGAGCAACTCCGATATGTCACTTACGCACCTAAAGGGCCTACCAGCTGGAGCACTATATTAGGGCACGACCACACTAGACATGGCAAATCCTTGCCAATCACCCTTGCCATGCATCACAATGCATGCAAGTCAAATCATAACCCTTGACATGCCAAACACAGTACATGCAAGTAAAATCACAACATATATTCACATAGTAGTCATAAGCACATATCTTGTCCCACTACCAATAAACCACATTAGCAAGTTAAAAAAAATAGTTCAAAAAATCGCATTGAGTATCATTTTCTCCTAACGGAAAAGATTTAAAAGTGGGGCAACGAGAAATCACCTCAACAACTGACTCAACAGAAAACTCAAATCACAAGCAAATGCTACGACGTCCGCACACGGCCTAGTCCAGTTAATGTCTCATTTAATCATTCATTTACAAAACCATTTTCACGTTTGATGTATAGAGGTTAGACGCGTTGTATAATTACCCATAATAATTTAGTGGTGTGATGGTTGACGTCTCATCCCATAATATCTTATCAATCTTATATCTCAACGATACATACTTATACTATTTAAAGAAAATAGATAAGTAATATAAATAAATATTTATAATAAATAATTATAAATATATCCCGATAAGTTCATTCGGTAACCTTGGTTACTATAAAAATAATCATAATATGGTTGAAAATGAAACGTTTACTCACAATAAACATATTAGAGAAGTTTCGAGAAAAAATTTATTTTTAGTCTTTTACTGAATTTATTAAAATAATAAAATAATAAAATAATGATATTTTAATATTTAAAATCAAAAATCATGTTCTTAAGTAAAATTTCTCAGTATAAACTTTTTACGAAATTTTGACATGACCCGTACGTTTATATAACGTTTTCCAAGGTTTCAACCCTTTATTTCAAATACTTTTCACATTTTCGACACTTTTCGACACAAATTCCCAAAATCACAATCCGCGACACTTATCAAAGTATCTTTCTCAAGACAACATTCAATATTATTTTGTAAACTCATTTCAACTTTCAAAAGTCTGACAAACTCTTAAAAAGGCTAAATAAAGCTTATCGGGCTTTAAGGCCCAATAAAGGTCCATTAAGGTTTTTATAGGTCTAAAACACGTTTTAAGCCCAAAACCAAGGCCCATTAGTATATATAAGCTAGTTCGATAATAAAGAAAAATAACCCAGACCAACATTAAGCCAACAATAAAGCACGGCATATTTGTGCTTAATGGGCCGTGAGCCCAAAAGCTCCAAAAACTAGTCCATAAGCTCAAAATACGTTAATAAGCTACGTTATGTATATACGGTTAACGTCGTAAGCCAAAATAGTAGTAACCAAAATAAGTTGTGAGCTATAAGAACATAATAACACGAATATACGCCAATCAAAGTAAATAATCAAAAACACTTTCCTTGTGTTTTCAAAATAAGCTGTGAGCTATAAGCACATAATAACCACAAAATAAGCCCAAAAATAAGCTATACAAGCTATTGTCCAAAATAAGCTATCTAGCAATATATGTTTTTTAAACATCACGACCACAACGTCAAAACTACAAAACTCTTTTGTTTCTTTTTAAATTCGACGCAACCGAACACAACTTTTTATCCGTTTCGTTTCCAAAAAAAATGATTTTTACGACGATCAACTTGTACAAACTAACGTCTATATTCAAATAAACCAAAAGGACAATCGAAAATTTAAATTTAGAAACTTAAAAGAAAAGTCTTCAAAATATAGATTTCGACACGAACCGGACAACCCTAACGTTGTTTAGATGAATACCCAAATACTCGTATCAACCCAGAATATCACGTTCTTGATCAAAGTTGGAAAATTTATGGTGTTTGGTTGTTGTTTGAATTCGGACGCATACACACACAAGGAGGTGTGTGTTTGATTTTATGAAATATGAATATGGAATGATGTGGATAGCTCGTTAGTGATAAGATATGAATGTACATACCTTGGGACAAGGTTTAGAGCTAAAATTAAACCTTCTTGTCCCTAAGGCTTACACGCCTAGTTTAGCATCCTAGGAGAGGGTTTAAGTCTTTCTTTTCGTGTTGGGATCACTTAAAACTCATAAAACTCGATCGCAAAATATTTTCTAAAGTAAATCAATATTTTTATTCACTTTAAAAATACTTTTCCATTAACTTAGAGTATTTACTTGATATATTTCCCTTTTTCACTTCTCAAAACTCATTTGGGCATTATCGGACGTGGCAAGACTCGTTTTACGGCATTTCTTAAAATTCACGGGTCAAACCACCCGGAATACAAATAACATAATAATACCCTCTAAAAGGATTATTCGTATGTATATGTACGTATGTATATATATATATATATATATATATGTACTTTGACGTTGCGAAAATATTTATTCTTTTATTTCCGGTCCTTGAGTTTTACTCGTTTCTTGTTGGACTCCCTTGAGTCGTTTGGGTAGTTGATTCGTTTAGTCGTTGAGTCTATTTTTGGAGTATTACGTGTTGGTGTCGCACTTCGCCCAAGTGCATCGAGTTGCTTTACTTAATTACCACACAACCATGATACCAAAACGTTTTGTAATGAGAATAAGAGTTTTGTAATGAGAAAGGGATTTTGTAATGAGAATAAGAGTTTTGCAATGAGAAAGAGTTTTGTAATGAGAATAAGAGTTTTGTAATGAGGAAGGGATTTTGTAATGAGAATAAGAGTTTTGCAATGAGAAAGAGTTTTGTAACGAGAATAAGAGTTTTGTAACGAGAATAAGGGTTTGTGATGAGAATGAGGATTGCGTAAAAAGGAAAGTATTTTGTATGAGTAAGAACAAACGCTTGTACAATAAGACAATTTTATACAAAAGGTTAATAAGGTGAAATTAATGTTAGGTCGTGGCCGGGTACCGTTGTACGTTGTGTAGAGATTATTGGTGCGTTGTGTGGAGATTATTTGTGCGGCTATTATCATCTGTCGAGGTGAGTTCTCGTAGCCCCACTTTTGAAATCTTTTCCGTTGGGGGAAAATGATACTCAAATGTGTTTTGAACTGTTTTTTGAACTGTGCGAAATGTGGTTTTGTTTTTAGGACAATGATATGTGCTTATGACTGCTATGTGATTGACATGAGTTTTGGTAAAATATGCTATGTGGAACTTTATGTGTGGAACTTCTGTGTGGGACTTGTGATCTTCCACCCTATATATAGCTCCAACTGGTAGGCTTAGGGTGTGTGTGTGACATCAGGGTTGCTACCCCAAGAGCATTGGTATATGCTGGATTGATGACTAGCGGGGATGCTAAGTCACAGTACATGATTAGCAGGGATGCTAAGTCATGGGATTGAGTGCTTGATAACGCTCCAAATATACATAAAATATCCCTCGAAAATACATTAAATATATATGTTAACGCATGAAATATTGCAAAGTTTGCTTGCTTGTTTTGTAATATTCATTTCAGGACCAAAAGTGAATAAAAGGACTAAATGTGCAAAAGATTTCCGTTAAATACACTAATGGTCGTAATATTCATTTCATGAAATATTGCAAAGTTTGCTTGCTTGTTTTGTATTATTCATTTGAGGACCAAAAGTGAATAAAAGGACTAAATGTGCAAAAGATTTCCGTTAAATACACTAATGGTCGTTATATGAAGAATCTAGAAGAGAATCTAAGGAAGAATTAATGAACGAGGCCAAAGTGCGGAGCACAATTCTTTTTGTACGGTGTACTTCACAACAAAGTAAATGCCATTTAATTAAACACCAAGTGCAGCGCACAATTTTCCTTGTGCGGCGCACTTATCCTGTAGTTACTTCAAAATCATAAATGATTGCAATGATTGTGCAACCTTTCACTCCCCTAATTTCTCCAACTGAAGACCCATGGATGTGTATAAATAGAGGATGAAATTTGCTTCTCAAATCATCTCATTCTTCATTCTAATCATCTACAACACACACATCTCATCTTTTATCAAGAATAGTAGTTAGGAAAGTGTTCTAGTAGAATTGTTGAAGAATCACCTTGTTCTTCATCATATTTCGGGTTATAATCGAAGGAAGTTGTGGTTTGATCTCAGAAGGTTGTGTTAAGAAGTTGTTATAGTGGTTATAATTGAATTTCCGGGTTGTTAGAGTTATTGTTCGAAGGAAACTCTTGAGAATCAATTTATTTTGCTATTGAGTTTGGTATAAAACACATTTCCCTACTTTTATATAATGAGTTTTGAATTACTCATGCTTGTTATGTGTTTTGAATTGATGAATATGGAGTAGTTTAACATGTTTGTTTGGGGATCATGAGGGAATTATGGATTAAACTTGGATAAACTAGTGAATTTTGGAAACTATCAATATGAACTTGATGTTTTTACACTTGGACTTATTAATCATCATTCTAGTCCGGATATAGGTCGAAAGACTCCGGCTAAATGCCTGATTTCCAAGTTGTTTGTCTATGACAACTAGATGCTAGCCTTGTGAGGATTGGCTAACAAAATGACCATTAACCAAGGGTAAAAGGGTTTAACGCTTAACCTCATGTCTAACGAACTTGGTTAAGAAAGTCCATATTCTTATTTTCCAAACTTGAATCGAACTTAAAGCATTTTTGTAATCAAAAGTAAAGGCCAAAAGGATTTTTGATTATAATAAATAGACAATCGTTTTAGTAAACTACCCATTTCTTTAATCGATTATACTTTAATTCTTAAACCCGTTATCCATCCAGGTTTATCCATATTTATTCTCGTTCCCCTAAACAAACATCATTTTACATCTTGAAGTACCTTGAAATCTTTAGATCGTGACAGTCTATAAGATTTACCCTTTTTGTAATATAATTGACCCTTTCTAAGAATTACTAATCCCGTGGAATGACCTGGTCTTACCCTAAACCTATACTATAAACGGGGGTTTATACTTTACCCGTGTGTTAGTTGGAAATTGGATAAAACTGGTATTGTAAATTTAAAGCTTTAATAACACATCAGTGCTTTTACTTATATTCACTGTCATATTGCACAATTGTCCAACTGTTTGAGATATTGGCACATCGACTAGGTTTTCTCCAAACCTACGAGCTCACCAACATTATTGTTGACGTTTTCGAGTATCATTTTCAGGTGTGTGATTTAACCAAGGTAAATTAGAAGTAATGGGAACTAAAGACGTACACGTATGTGATGCTAACTTGAGACTTGTACATTTTGAATTAAAAATGTAACTTTTAAATTGTTGTAAGTTTGGATCTTTTTGTAAAATGGATGGTACGATCTTATACCTTGTGCAATATGAATCATTACGTCGCATTTCCGTGTTTCCACCGCTGACGGGGTGTGACATATTGGTAATCAGAGCCAAGGTTATAGAGAATTCTAGTTTTTATAAAAATAAAAATGCAACTATAACCAAGTTGTTTTCGTAAAACCTCGAACATGAAGAAAGTTGACTAGCCTAAGCAATTCATAGTTTCTCTTAAATTACACATAGCCTAATCAACTATGCTTAATTCATAAAGGACTATGAAATGATGGGGGTAGTTTTCTTAAGCTATGTTAGGGGAAGGGGAGGGATGTGTAAGTAGTGAGACCACCTAAAAATGATTGATTATGAATTTGTGAGAACACTTGCGAGTGTTGGGAGTTAGAG
>BQNB010061324.1:6910-24410 GCA_026074375.1 Tanacetum coccineum | reverse complement strand
AATCTTTTCGCCAAAATATTTTGGCCATTGAAACTGTTTCCATTACCCCAAAAAAAAAAAAACTATATGAAGTACAAAATTTTGAGGGTTTTCTACGGTTGATGGTTTTTCAATATACATCGTTTTGTATACGTGCTCGAACGTTCAATTTTCTTGAAAAGACTAGGTCCATATCAATACGAAAATAGACATAGGCGATAACCACAATTTTTACAAACATCTTTTTACATGACTATAGTTCACAAGGATTTTAAACAATGTTGCTTCAAACTACATTTATGGTCAAAGTTTTATAATGGTTTACTTTAATAAATGTCGCTGACAAGTGTTGAAAACCATGCCTCCGAGAAGGAACATGCACTATGCCTAATCTAATAAAGTAGACTAGGTCGATACACTAGACTAGCAGTTTTGTTAGCTAAGTTTATTCTCTTGACATACTAATACCTTTTGATTTTTGGTGGTTGGCATATGTGAAATCCAAGTAAAACCTTAACGAGGAATTTAACTAGTTATCACCCCATAAGAAGTCAGTTTGATGATTGATTTCGTGTTATGAAAGAACCAAAGGAAACTCTCGTTAGGAAAGTTAAGCAACTTAGACGAGATGGGATTTGATTTCAAATCGAGGGTGATTGTTCAGAGCCAAATTCTGAGAGAGAGGGGTCAGAGGACGAGGGTCCTAATTCTGAGGAGGAGGAGGAGGCTGCACCTGAGGGGCAGCAGCAGCAGGCAGTCGAGGTTGTGGATACAACCATAGATGCGCCTTTACGATTGGGATACGGGGCGGCTAGACGTCGTGCCCTTGAGTCGACTGAGGAGAAAACACCTAGTACATTTAGGACGAGACGTGTTGGCGCCCAGAGAGCGACGATGTGGTAGATTAGATATGAGGATCATAGATTGATCTATGACTTGCTGGTGCAGAACACCGCAATGCAGCGCAAGCTTCGGGAGTTGAGAGACCGTGTTACTACGTTAGGGCAGTAGAGGAGATGTAGGAGGTAGTATGAGAGTAGTAGTCCGAGATTGTAGTATGAGATCTGTAGTATGAGACTGGTAGTATGAGATCTGTAGTATGAGATTGGTAGTATGAGTTCTGTAGTATGAGATTGGTAGTATGAGATTCTTTAAATTTTTTTTTTTTTTATTTAAAAGTATTTTAATAAGGGAATTTTTTTTGGTTAGTATGAGATTTGTGGTATAAGATTGGTAGTATGAGATCTGTAGTATGAGATTGGTAGTGTGAGATCTATGGTATGAGATTGGTAGTATGAGATTTGTGGTATGAGATTGGTAGTATGAGGTTGGTATGAGAATTGGTTAGGACTGTTTGTGCATCACTAAACTGAGTAGCTTCAGTTAGTGTAGACCTGAACTGAGTAGTCTCAGTGGTAGTAGTTGTGAACTGATTATTTTTAGTTGGTAGTTGACTCTTATTGAAGTCATAGTTATTATGATAGAAGGGTGATTTTGTATGAAAGTTTGGAAAGAAATGAATGGCAGTACTGTTGTTAGATGGATGGATACGTATAGTATTTGTGGGCACTGTTACCTACGCATAATCGCGTTATGATTCGTCACTCACTTTAGAGTGGAATTTCATTTTTGAAAGTTTAGTGCGCTTAGTATTCTTATCGACCATCTCGAGAGCTCGAAAGGTATTCGAGTTATCCGGTCATACCGCACCATTTGAGAGATAAGTGGTTAAGCAGAAACACCATGAGATCACGAGTAGATTTATCATAGTAGTAGTGAGTCCAATTGAGAACCCGACCTTTTACAAGGTGACGAGATCCTAAGAGCCATCGTGACCTTTCTAGAAAAGGTAAGGCCTAGGGTATATAACCAAGTAGGATTTACTTGGGAGGATTTGATTGGAATAGTTTAAGTAAATGTTGGTATTAAGTGAACTCGTAGGCGAACTAGAAGAGGCAGAATGTGAGGTCGTTATTATGTGAGACACGTATCTTGTGGGATTATTCACAACAGATTGGAACGAATTGAGAAAGTTCGACTGGTTTCAATGTGTTAGAGCTTTGTTGTCACGTCGTGGGCTGGATCATATCCGGGCACCCGACCAAAACATGTATTCAAAGATTAGGGAGAACTATTGAACTAAGGGGATAGTAGGAGACACTATCATGTAGTGTGGACTAGATCTAGATAGACCATGAGGAAGTGTAAGGACTGAACCTTAGAATTTAACCTCTAAGGTAATCGAGAGAAACTCCGCTTGGGGAGACTGATTTGGTAGATAACCAATGTGTTATGTTAGGAAATGGAATTTTTCTGTATTGTTGTGCTTAACGATTTGAGTTGAATTTCGGGGTGAAATTCCTTTAAGGGGGATAGACTTTGATAACCGTTGGCCTTTTCGAGTCTTAGTATTTAAAAAAATACTATGATTAAATATCAATGTCTTTTGATTTTGTTAGTTTTTTTAGGGAAAGCTGAAAAGTTGACTTCGGTTGACTTATTTTGTATGAAACGGTTACAGTTTAACCGGGTTTTGGGAGAGTCATGAGTTTAGTAAGAGAATCACTTTTGATTGTACTTTCCATTTAGAGTGGTATGTGGTCTTTCAGTAGCTTTTTGGGAAGTTTTCCGCGTTTAGCGAAAAAACCGTCACGTAACGCGTAAGCATGACAATTATTTGAAAAACGTTGGTAATAGTTTGGGGTGAAATTATTCAAACTTATTTGATATGTGTTTCGTAAATTGAGTAACGTTGTTATAAAGTAAAATCGTTAAGGTGAGAATTAAGAAATTATCAGGAAACGAGTGTTTTCGTGAAATTTAATTAAAGTCTGTAGTGGTTGTAAAAGTGAAATCTTTGAACAAGTCTAATATGACAAGACATATTTTGTAGTCGAGAAACTTTTAAACTGTGGGAGACTGTTTCTGGTTAAATTTAAACCGGCCTAGTTATTGTTGGTTAGTCCTGACACGTTTTAAATGTTCATCACTTATTAAAGTGGGTTAAGAATAATGTATAGCAGTTTGAATAGTATAAATTCTATGTAAATGTAATTTTTGAGTCTATTAAAATTACTAGGAACTTTCGGGTCACATTTTTAAGTCACAAATTTATGAGTATTAAGGTAACCCCGAAACACAAAACAAAGGGACACCGAGACCTCTCTGGATTACTTGAACGAAATTTGGACAAAAAGGTGACAAGGAGGCTTGTTTTTAGGACCTTGGTCTAGGAAGGACATGTTTATCTAGCTGTATCCTTTCATTTCCTTCACAAAAACACACATACAAAAAATAGTTTTCTCTTTACTCTTTTCCTCTCTATTTTGAACGACCCAAGACACACACAAACACATAAAATTTCCAACTTTAATCAAGAACATGAAGACCTAAGCGTTCCGGGTTGATACCAATAGGCGTGGGTTTATAAAAAACAGACGTTTGGGTTTTCGTGTTCGTAGTCGTTCTCGCTTTTCAAAACCCTCTTGTAAGTTTATCAAAACCTTAAATAATTTGTACTTTTATGGTTATTTTGATGATCTTAAGCTAGTTATACGATTCGTTTGTTAAAAATTAAAACTTGAAAGTTTAAAACGAAATAGAAAGGGTGCGTTTGGTTCGTCTTGGCAAAAAGGGAAAGAAAACAAAATGGTCATTTTAATATCATGGTTGTTGTGGTAAAATAACTTTTGTGTCAAGTGCTTATTTGGGCTTATTGTGAAAAGTGGCTTAAAAATAAGTTAGTTAGGGCTTATATTGTTGATTGGGCTTGTTTAGTTGGTTTCGGCCCAACCGAGAGTGAGATACTGGGCTCGACCCAATACCCACTCGGCTTATTTGGTTGTGACTTATTGGATTTTGGCTTATTCGGTCTTTGGCTTATTTGGTTTTTGCTTATGTTGGTTTCGGCATATATTGGACTTATATCTTATTTTAGTTTTGGCTTAAATTAGGCTTACGACTTATGTTGATGTCGGTTTATTTTTTGCTTATTTTGGTTATGGATTATTATTGGCTTATAGCTTATAATGGTTTTCAAACTTATATATTTTGGACTTATATTTTGGCGTCGGGTTTAAGATAATTAAACGGATTCTAAACACTAGTGGTTTTATACGTGAAAAGTAGATTTTTAAAAGTAAAACATGTTCGTGTTAGTGTTGAAAGTCGTGGGAGGAAAACACGTTTTGTTAAGGTATTTTGAGATATAAAATTTGGAGTTTTGTCGAAAGATGGTGAGAATTGAGAAAAGTGTTTGGAATTGAGAATTGGGAAAAGCGTTTGGAATTGAGAGTTAGGAAAAGTGTTTGGAATTGAGAATTTGAAATTTTGGGAAACGTTGTATAAACGGACTGGTCATGTCAAATTTTTTATAAAAACGAGTCGCACTTAGAAAATATTGTGGAAAACTTATTTTGTGCCGATCCGGCTAAAGGACGAAATGTGACTTTTAATAAACCTTAGGTGTCAAGATTGAACGGTCAAACGTGGTCATGATAAGATGACAAGATTTTATAATTTCTCATTTAAGCCGATAAGAAGACGAAAATAATAAGATATTATAATTTTATTTCAAGTAGCATATATATATTATTATACAATACATACTATATTATAATATATATATATATATATATATATATATATATATATATATATATATATATATATATATATATATAGATGGGATCATGAGAAAACCTCATCTCAGTGGAAAACCTAGAAAACCAATTCCCCACCCTTGGATCAAGTCATCCTCCCATCCTTTTTTTTCTTCCCAAGTCTAGGGGCTTCTTTGTTACTTTGTTTATTTATCAAGGGTTGTTTTGTACTTTTTAAACTTTTCTTCATTACATGGTAATGAACAAGCTGCTTTAATACATGGTAATGAATAAGCAACCATCATGTTTTACAATCTTATTTTTTTACGTCTTGTAAACTTGTTAAATTTTGAAAAAGCAATTAACTCAATTGGACCTATCAATTTGAGTTTACGTCTAACAACCCCAAAATTAAGTTTAATTTACATAACAATTTTCACACAACTAAACGATTTCCCAAATTAGCAAGAATACCTGTGAGCTAAAATTAAGTTAATCTACATAAGAGTTACTTTCTTCAATCTCGACAAAGAGGAATTTAACAAACTCGATAGTAAACACTACCATGCAAAGCTAATCTCGACAAGATTAAATCATCAATCATGAAATTACACACACAATACTATTATTTTCTCGCAGTCAACGATAGCCTTTGTGGTGATCTTATATTGAAGGTTGCAATTCCTTTGGACAAGGAGTCTTTGATCTTAGGCAGCTCGTATCCGGGAAAAGGATACGAAAATACTTCATCAGTACAACTTTAAGTATTAGAGTAATGGAAGACTTAAACATACAGCACCTCTAAGTTGTTTGCTTGTTGCATGTCCAAATCCAATATGATTTATATAATACATTCATAGTTATCATAACATTAAAACAAATTGACTATGACGAACTCAAGTATATCAATTTTACCTTAAAAAGAAACAATCCAGATGACGCCATTGCGGATTCAAATTCCTTTCTATGAAATTACAAAACATATAATGAAATCAGAATAAAATTGCTTTCAACAAGAAACATTGACATATAAAAAAGTTAAAGATGGCAAAATAGGTGAGTTTAGACAGGTTGGTTCCCACTTTATCTTCACCGTCTTTTCATTTGCATCCATAGCCTTCAAGACACCTCACTTTTTCTCTTTTTGATCATCAAACGTTGCTTTCTCTGAGACACCACTGTGAGGCCAAAAATGGTGGCTGAAACAATATAACACAATACGTAAATCAGATACACATAAATATATCACTATATAAAGGTCGAAAAACAACAATAATTAACCATACTCAACTAACAGATGTGAAGCATTTGAGCTAGATTCACATGTCATAACATCCAATCATGTCAACCTCAAACCAAACACGAGTTAGTTGATTCTAATCAGAATCCTAAGAGGTATGACGCATGTGTATCTCAAAAATAATGTATTAATGTATTAGTTTAGACTAAAATGGTTTATCTAAAAGACAATAATTAAACATGGGAATACAGGTATCAATGTCATACTAATTAATCGTCTTAAACTAAATAAAGATATCAAAACAAAACAAGAAGATAAGTAAATCACACCTTATTAAGGGGGAAAAAAGGGGAGGGGGAGTGTTCCTGACTCAGTTTTTCTAGTCCATCATTCGTGTACAAGGTACCTCTGATTTGACGGATCAATTTAGTTATTGCTTTTAAAAGACGTTACGGGTTGTAGAATTACAAATAGAAAAGCAAGAAATATACCATATCTAGAATGACGTCCCTTTCTCTTAGCCCCCTTCATGCGATGACTGCATGAGTCGTGAGTGTAACATGGGTTTGCTTATTGATGATATAAAACCATCCTTAACAACTTCCTGTGTTCCTAGCCTACAGTCAATTGTTGAATCTCAAACTTGAGTAACCTAGGACATGGGCTGCAATCAGCTGAAACAAAAGCATTCACTATTCGTTCATATGTGAAATTGAATAACAGCCTCGTAGAGCGCCCACCTGATATCTGTACTTGATATACAGTTTTTTAGATACACTATGCTTCAAGAACACTTGCAACATATTGCATTATCACTATACATATTGTTACAGAAGATGACAGGTCACCGAATACATGATTCAAGGAAGAAAGGGGATCTTGCTGTAACGTATCTGGTTTAATTCCAGTATCCATAAATTCCTAAATCTAGTTTAAATGGAAGCAAAATACAGTGTCTAACAGTAAGAAATGAGTTTTTTCGGAAGGTGTAAAAGCAACCATTTTGTACTGCCATCATTAGTGCCAGCAGCAGATGATGATGCCCCAGAAGAATTGATAATAAATTTATTATTTTATAAGAACTCCCCTTTTAACGTTTAAACTCGACACCCAGCTACTAGCACGCCTTCTTTTGAACTACTTCCCATATCAAAAAGTATTTTGTTTTCAATAGAGAACGTTTTTTTACATTGTGTTTTTTTACTTTATTTTTTTCAGTTTGAACCTTTATTACACAATTACACTCCACGAAGCATCCTATATAAACCACTGGTTGTTTTTGTAGCATTTTGGTATTTTTCTTAATAGGAATTAACATAATTTTCATTTTGGTTTCATCAGCTTTAAACTAATAAATACCTAAAAATTTAACATCACTTAGAATTACAAAAATGTAATTGTCGATACGTATTTTAGCTTGTGCCAGGGCCTTGATTACTAAGCATCAACTTTTGGTGATATTTGTACATGTGGTACTCTAGCATTCACCTTTCGGTAAGTTACACCCCGGGCTGTACTCGCACTACCCATAGTTTACCTAGTAGATAGCTAATTAGATGAACCTATATATTGCAACTTCTTTCTCTTTTATTACCTATAGATATTTAGATGCCCTACTATGATACAAACGGAAGCACTAAGTACCTCAAACAGATGCACTAAATACAAACGGGTGCACTAAACACGTAAGGTTCACACTTGAAATGACAATTAAATAAATGATTTTGAAAGTGCGTACGTTGAAATGACAGCATTTACGGCTTATATTATAACCCGTAAAATATAAATCAAGTAGGGTTCACACCTAATGTACATTGGAACCAGTCCTTCAACTTATGGCAGAGTCTTCATATGTTCCAAAACCTTCACCTAGCGCTTTATGACTCGAAGCATACCACCCATATGTATGCAATCCCTATCGTTGACCTATTTTGAATAGTACTCCTATAGTACACATTTGGTTTTAGTTCATTTGGCTTTAACGACATCCAAACGTTTGAGGCTTGAGACAAATAATTCCGGTCACCTGATATATCACAAGCATTAAAAATGCCGAGTTGATGCCATTATACGTACATATACTCGATTGGATCAAGGTTGAGTTATAAAAACTTTATTACAATGCTGAATTAAGTTTTCGGAATAAGTTGGTGGGTGTCGATTCTGTCTTATATAGTTACAAACTAGTCTATTCTGTAATCATAGTTAAGGAATCAAACATAATATTAAAAAACCATTGATGCATTCGAATATACTAAACAGTTTCATTTCATAACCAAAAGCTTAAAACTCAGCTCACTAACCAACACTTAATTAACCAAATTTCAACATATGTGATCACAAACAGATTAATAACAGTTAAATTCGCATTAAAATGTATAAGTATAAATCGGAAATGATACCATAGTTTAGATCCCCTTGAATGCCTTCGATATGATCAGCAACTTTACAATCTCTTCGATCAGATGATCATATATCTCATCAGTTGCTTCTGAGCCTACTCTCAACACATTTTAGAAACATTTTGTTTGGCATCAGCCTGGTTGTTGCTTCTTATAAGAAAAAATTTCATCGGTCACTAATAACAATTAAGATAACAATTAAACGGTCTAAGAGCATTTTCAGTCACAAAATTAGATTTTTTGATCAGTAGCATGAAATTTGAGGTGCAAGGTACCAATAAGAACTAGCAAACATGAGGATAATCGTAGTCTCTATTTTCCATCGTCTACAAGGACTTCCAATACCTCTATTAGCATACCCTTTTGACCCAAACAAAATGAAACCAACGCCGAAAGATTTCAGGGAGTAGGTGAAAAAGGCCTTCACTTGTTCCCTCAATGCTGACTCATCTGCATTTCACATGTAAATTGATGAGGATGATCAATTTATAATTTTATTACACTATACTAGGTAATCGTTCCTACAATGCGTCTCAACATATATACCCACACTGCGATGGAAACCATATGGGTGGGTGATCGAGTGGGTAAATGGTCGAAATGCGGTTAACTTTTTATAGGGCTAAACAGATTTAATAAAATACATTGAGAAGGTTTGAGGCATTAAAAAAAATTTGGGCAACTTTCAGCAGGACTGCAGGGTTTTTCCTATTCAAGCATGTTCCTTTTTTGCTAGTTTTTTCATATTACCCTTTTGACCACTAATCATAGTATTTTTGATCTGTAACATGAATTAAGGAGTGTTTCGGATTTCTTATCTCAAACTGTTATCTGCTTAAAATATAGTGGGTGCCTACATATTCTTAAGTGCTTATTTCAATATTTATACAATAAGCAGATGCACTAATAAAAACAAATAGATGCCCTAATCAAAACAAACAGATGCCCTGACTTATTTCAATATTTATACAATAGTCATTGATACCTTAATCCTCCACTCCCCTATGTATGAAACCAAGGTTAAGGATTTGATATACGGAAAAAAAGTCTTCATGTACAAGTTCAATTCAAATAATCAAGTTATTTTTATTAGTATAAGATTTTATATGTAAGCAACAAGATCAAGCATATTTATTTGGTTCTAGTCAAATCCATTAAGTAATAAGGAAAGTAAAGCGAACAACAATAACATTGAACACACTTCCATAGGGGTATGTTGTAGAAACTTTAACGTAGTCTTTCACATCTCCTCAAGTTTAATACTTCAAATTGCATGAGTTTTGACTGAAACTTACTGGAAGCATGGGACAAATTGATTGGTCAATGTACTTATTGTTACAACAAAAAAGCATGTACTAGATTCAAACAAGATACCGCAAACCACATAATAGTCTTTACCTATTTCACGCTGACCATTTCCAGAACCGTCACTCCCATGAACCACATTCATATTTAAACAACACACACATGAAAGTTTAATTTACAAAAGAGCGGCATCAAAAGATAAATGAATCAAAAGAACCACATTCCTTTCAAAATTATCAAACTCAGAAACATCAAAGATGTTGAACTCAAACCTTCCGGTTTGAACCGCAAGATCGTGTCTAATCATACCAGGTTAAGCAATCAACTTACGTGCTGATGCAACAACACCACTTCAATCAAACGTGTTCAGGTCCACTAACATTCCACCTTCTGATTTCTTAAACAGTAAAAAGCACATGTTAAATATAATAAAAGCTAGGTACAAGAACATTACATAAAACATCCGTTTACAAAGAATGTTAACATTAACCAATCAATTTGTATAAAATGTATACAAACATATGCCTTAAGATATTCACACATATGCCTTAAAATTTATCACAAATACCTTAAGATATTCACACATATGCCTTAAACTAAACAAACAGATGCCTTAATGTATTCACACGGATGCCTTGAACTAAACAAGCAGATGCCTTAATGTATTCACACAGATGCCTTAAACATCTAAAACAAATCCAATTATGCCTTAAAACAGAATAGATGCCTTACTTGCCTTAAAAAACTTAACATCATATGCCTTATAATTGCATGCGTACCTTCAGGAGTACATCTATATACAAAAACGTTTCGACATCTAAAGTGTTTTGCGCATTACATAGCCTCGACTTAAACGCCAAATGTAATCGTTATTCAGACATATGTCTTAAATAAAATAGATAAACTGATGCATTAAACTAAACAAGCACATGCTTTAAATTTAACAAACACGTAAATTTAACAAAGAAACATATGCCTTAAATTTAACAAACAAATGCTTTAAATTTAACACAAATGCCTTAAGATATTCACGCGGATGCCTTAAACTATACAAACAGATGCCTTAAGATATTTACACAAATTCATTAAACTAAACAAACGGATGTCTTAAACTAAACAAACAGATGCCTTAAATTTAACAAACATATGCTTTAAATTTATCACAGATGCCTTAAGGTATTCACACATATGCCTTAAACTAAACAAACAGACGCCTTAATGTATTCACACATATGCCTTAAACTAAACAAGCAGATGCCTTAATGTATTTACACAGATGCCTTAAACTAAACAATCATATGCTTTAGAATAGATAAATAGATGCCTTAAACTAAACAAGAAGATGCCTTAAACTAAACAAGAAATGCCTTAACATTGTGTGCATACACATCAAGCGTACATTATCATACATAAAAACACATAAAACATTTTTCTTACTCGATTTATTGGTTTTCAGACTCGATTTCTTCATCTTCTGGTTCGGTTACTTATATTTTTTGTACATGCATTAAATTAACAAAAACAGATGCCTTAAATTAACCAATCAGATGCCTTAATTTTTTTTAAAGAGTCTTCCCTAATTGGGGAATCAAAAGACTCCCACTAGGTTTTCGAGCTTGGTACCTAGTGGGCCACATACATCTGATAACAATCCCAATTCTATATCAACAATTATTAAAATCATAAACAGCGAAAAAGTGATTAGCAGCGAGCCCTTAAGATCGTGATAAGAGTTTTTACATACGCAAACGGACAGTACAAACATACACACACAAGCAACATTTCTACACATATAGCACTATGCGCGTGGACATGTTCAATACTTAATCGCTAAATTCAAACAGCCCTCTAATTACCAAACAGATTCAATAAAATAAGATTAAACAAAATCAAATAAAACTCAAAATTCATGTAACTTTCCTATTTTCTAGGAATGTTCTTGTTTCTATCTTGACTCCTCTTGTTAATTGTTCGAGGACTTAATTGAGTCGCTGAAAATAAAATCTCTTAATTATATAAATTTTAAATCAATAAAACAATTAAATTTAATATAAAATGCTTTATAATTTAACCTTAACGAATGCCATATATAATCTAAAAACACATAGGCCTTTAATCTAACAAACAAGATACTCGAAGAAACATATGTAAAAATTTTTTTTTATTTTTCTCAATCTATATGCAATAACAACAGATGTTGACCTTTAGAAACAAATTTACTATTTTTTTACAAATTATATGTTTGTAATCCATACATTATGTTTTTTCTGTATTATAACTTTTATATAGCATAATATAGGTTTTAACAAAAGGATGCCTTAATTTTAAATTTAGATGCCTTAAAATTAAACAGATGTATGCTTTCAAATTTAACATCACGAATCTTTAAGTAACTAAACTAAATCGCCCTACTATGACCAATGATGCACTAAATATAACGGATATACTAAGCTTACACAATGATGCCCTAATGTAATCATTGATGCACTAAACATACAAACAGATTCTTAAAAAGATTTCCGCCGAGATACATAAACCATATCACGATATGCATTATTATGACCAAGATGCACTCAAACATATACATTGATGCCTTATATATGTTTGATGATGCATTATCAATCACAAAATACTCCTCGATACCTACATAATACTCGTAGATGCACTAAGATGTCATATAAGAACCAATCATCGAACAATGATATCATACATACACACTTTTTCTACTGATAAAATAACCAAAACAAGTAAAAATTAACTTTTGACAAATCATAGTATTAATATAGTGCATCGTACTTATAAATTCGCATTCAAACATTTAATCAAACACCTGGTGTGCATCTTTAACAAACACATTTTTTAAGCATTTTTTGGTCATATTTGTTTTATATTTTGTAAAAAAACATGATTATATGATGATAATCAGTCAATAAAGCTTAAAAAAATACATGATTAGTTAGTTAGAGTTTGTATTGCCTGAAAGCTGATCTTATCTTCATGAAAGGATGGCGCTAAATGTTCTGGAGCATAAGCTACTGGTGTGGTGACCGGAACGATGGCGGTTTGGTGGTGGTCGGAGGTGTGATCGTTTTCGTCGGCGTGGGGGTGGTCGGAGCAGTAGTTTGTGTTACAACTTACAAGTGTGTTTCTGTAATATGTAATGAGTGGGAATGGTGTATACTAGTTCTCCCCTCCTTTTTTATAAATGTTTCATTTTCTACCTTAAAGTTCGACATATTTGCTTATTTATGCCATGTGGTTTTCGTTTTCCTAGGTTTTCCCCAATATGAGGGTTTCTTTAAAACCCCATCCCTCTATTATATATAATATATATTATTATATATATATACAGACATGTATACCTATATCTTTATATATATATATTTTTTTATATATATATATATATATATATATATATATATATATATATATATATAAATATATATATTATTTTTATATGCTTACGTATATATTATATATGCATTCGTAATATATATCCAGATGCCATACGTATATATATATGCATACGTATATATATATGCATACGTATATATATATATGCATACGTATATATATGCATACGTATATATATATATATAATATTACTAATAATATTTAATCCTCCTATATAGATTATATATTTATAATTTATATTTACTATATATATACGTATATTTTATATACGTATTTATATATATATATATATATTTTAGTATATATTATATATGAATACGTATATTTATATATGCATAGTATATTAGTATATATGCATTGTCGTATATATATATATTATATATTATATACATATATATATATATACCATATATATATTATATATATATATTATATATGTTATATTATATATATATATATCGTATATATATTTATATAAGTTTTTTATTCCTATATATATATATATATAGATTGTGTATTACTACGATTACATTATATATATTTTTTAAATATATATATACGTATATACATAGTATATATATACTTTTCATATATATATTACATACGTCTACATTAAATATATCTATCACATACGTATATAAGTTTGTGTGTATATATATATATATATATATATATAATATATATATATATATATATAATATATATATTTTATACGTTATTTATATATATATATATTATATATATATTTCATATATCTAGTATATATATATATATAATATATATACCGTATATATATTATATACGTATATATATAACGTATATATATTACTGTTTATATTATATATACGTATTTATATTTTTTATAAGTATTTACCGTATATTTTATACATACATATCTACGTTATATTCTATACATACATATATACGTATATTATACTACCATTACATACTATACGTATATATATATTTATATATATAGTTCGTATATATATGTTATATATATATTATATATAATATATATTTTTATATATATATAGTATATATAATATTATTATATATATCTTATATATTTTTATATATTATTTTTTTTTATATATATCTATGGATGTATATATTCATATGTATATATATACTTATTATTTATATATATATTTGTATATATGTATGTATCTACACAATATTATATATATATATGTATATATATATATATATATATATATATATATATATATATATATATATATATGTATATATGTATATATACATATATATATATATATATATATATATATATATATGTCATCCCCCCCCCCCCCCCCCCCCCCCCCCCCCCCCCCCCCCCCCCCCCCCCCCCCCCCCCCCTCTATGTATCTTTATATAAATATATATATATTATGTACTCTAATGTATATAAATATGTATCTTTATATATATATATATGTGTGTGTGTGTGTGTGTGTGTGTGTGTGTGTGATGTTTGTGTATGTATATTACGGTTACGAACACCGAATTTCGAGCCTTTTGTGGTATTACGTTTGGTGTTTGTGTAGTGTGAGTTGTTACGTATTTTGGGAGTTTTGGGGAGTTTTGTGAGGTTTTCGGTTGACATGCTTAGCCTTGCAACGCTCTTATGTCGCAATGCATACTCGTACTTTGCTATTGCTTATATACAAGCAAGCCTATACTATTGATTTTTATTTCGGACGCGTCCCAACATTGAGTTGTCGGATGGCCAACGTCGAATACACTATTTTGGATATATTATTTTGGTTATACTATTTGGGGATAAACTATTTTGAGAACATTGTTTAGGATACTTTCGTTATACATTGATTTGGGTACACAACTGCTCAGTTGTTGCCCTATGCTATTACGTCACGGTTATCACATGTCATGTCTTCCCCACCCTACATATATTGGTTAGAAAGACTGAATACACCGCATTCTAAACTGACGAATTAGATTTCATCCTTAGTCGCATTAAGAACAACTCACTGATCAGCTTAGTTGCAATTCGAGGTCCTGACATACCATTAAGTCTTAGAAGACTATGAATGGAACAATAGGATTCATGAGAGAGTGATAACTTTAGGTTGAGTTCCTTACGTCAATCGTAGTATCTTTTGGCAATTGAAACGTTTCCTTACAAACTTTATGAAGTACAAAAATTTTGAGGTTTTCTATGGTTAATGGTTTTTTAATATAAATCGTTTTGAACACATGTTTGAACGTCAATTTTCTTGAAATACAATGTCAAGATCATATACGAAAATCGCGTAGGTGATACCCAAATTTTTACAAATATCTTTTCACATGACTGTAGTTCACAAGGATTTCAAACAATGTTGCTCCAAACTACATTTATGGTCAAAGTTTTATAATGGTTTACTTTAATAAACGTCGCTGACAAGTGTTGAAAACCATGCCTCCGAGAAGGAACACGCACTATGCCTATTCTAATAAAGTAGACTAGGTCGATACACTAGACTAGCAGTTTCGTTAGCGAAATTGTTCACCTTGACCTACTAACACCTTATGGATTTTGGTGGTTGGCATATGATGAAATCTAAGTAAAACCTAACCGAGGATTAACTAGTTATCACCCCATAGGAAGTCAGTTTGATGATTGATTTCGTGTTATGGAATAACCAAAGGAAACTCTCGTTAGGAAAGTTAAGCAACTTAGATGGGATGAGATTTTGATTACAAACAGAGGGTCCTAATTCTAAGGAGGAAGAGGAGGTTGCACCTGAGGGGCAGCAGCAACAGGCAGTCCAGGTTGTGGATACAACCATAGACAAGCCTTTAGGATTGGGATATAGGGCGGCTAGACGCCTTGCCCTTGAGTCGACTAAGGAGAAGACACCTAGTATATTTGGGACGGGACGTGTTGACGCCTAGAGAGTGACGATGTGGTAGATTACATATAAGGATCATAGATTGATCCATGACTTGCTGCTGCAGAATGCCGCGATGCAGCGCGAGCTTCGGGAGTTGAGAAACCGTGTTACCACTTTAGGACAGTAGAGGAGACGTAGGGCAGTATGTAGTATGAGAGTAGTAGTCCAAGATTGTAGTATGAGATTGGTAGTATGAGATTGTATTAATAGACTGTAGTATGAGAATGTTCAGGTATTAGAATGTAAGTATGAGATTGGTATATGAGATCTGTAGTAAAGATTGGTAGTATGAGATCTTTAGTTATGAATTGTAGTATGAGATTTGTAGGTATAAATTGGTAGTAATGAGAATATTAGTATGAGATTGGTAGTGTGAGATCTATTGTATGAGATTAGTAGTATGAGATTTGTGGTATGAGATTGGTAGTATAAGATTCGTAGTACGAGGTTGGTAGTATGAGATTGTTTGGGGTTGGTATGAGAATTGGTTAGGATTGTTTGTGCATCACTAAACTGAATTATGATAGAAGGGTGACTTTGTACGAAAGTTTGGAAAGAAATGAATGGCAGTACTGTGTTTATTGTTATATGGATGGTTACGTTTAGTATTTGTGGGAATTGTTACCTATGCATAATCGCGTTATGATTCGTCACTCACTTTAGAGTGGAATTTCATTTTTGTAACTTTAGTGTGCTTAGTATTCTTATCGACCGTCTCGGGAGCTCGAAAGGTATTCGATTTTTCCGGTCATACTGTACCATTTGAGAGATAAGTGGTTAAGCAGAAACACCATGAGATCACGAGGAGATTTGTCATAGTAGTAGTGAGTCTAATTGAGAACCCGACCTTTTACAAGGTGATGAGATCCTAAGAGCCATCATTACCTTTCTAGAAAAGGTAAGGCCTAGGGTATATAACCAAGTAGGATTTACTTGAGAGGATTTGATTGGAAGAGTTTAAGTAAATATTGGTAAGTGAACTGTAGGCGATCCAGAAAGAGCAGAATGTGAGTCGTATTATGTGAGACGCGTATCCCTATGGGATTAATCACACTGATTGGAACGATTGAGAAAGTTGACGCTGTCAAATATGTTAGAGCTTTGTTGTCACGTCGTGGGTTAGATCATATATGGGTACCCGACCAAAACATGTATTCAAAGATTAAGGAGAACTATTAAATCGAGGGGATAGTAGGAGAGACTATCATGTCGTGTGGACTGGATCTAGATAGACCATGAGGAAGTGTAAGGACTGAACCTTATAATTTAACCTCTAAGGTAATCGAGAGAAACTCCGCTTGGGGAGACTGAGTCGGTAAAGAACCAGTGTGTTATGTTAGGAAATGGAATTTTTCTGTATTGTTGTGCTTAACGATTTGAGTTGAATTTCAGGGCGAAATTCCTTTAAGGGGGATAGACTTTGATAACCGGTGGCCTTTTCGAGTCTTAGTATTTAAAAAAAATACTATGATTAAATATCGGTGTCTTTTGATTTTGTTAGTTTTTTTAGGGAAAGCTAAAAAGTTAACTTTGGTTGACTTATTTTGTATGAAACGGTTACAGTTTAACCGGGTTTTGGGAGAGTCATGAGTTTAGTAAGAGAATCACTTTTGATTCGTCTTTCCGTTTTAGAGTGGTTATGTGGTCTTTCAGTGCTTT
>BQNB010061323.1:3551-36544 GCA_026074375.1 Tanacetum coccineum | reverse complement strand
TCTTGTGTTATTGATCTGATAAGTAACACGCCCCGGATCCTTATTCCGCTGCGACCCATTTTGGGGGTGTTACAACATGGCTCATTCCAGCATGTCATATGATTAAATCATTCAGTTTAAAGGTTCACATAAAGGCTGATTTACCAATATCATTAACAATATTAAGCCTGAACATTTGATTACACAAATATCCAAAACCAATAAACACACCATGTTTAGACAAAACAAATTTATCAGATTCAGTTACTTGTTTATAACCACAATTATTCAAAATACCACTTAAATCCAAAATTTTCTTAATATTAGGAACATGCAAAACATTAAACAAAGAAATAATCTTTCCAGAACTAAGTCTAAGATCTACACAACCACGTCCAAACACTATGGACCAAAAACATTGTTGCCCTTTGGCTTGTCACTATCCTGCGCCTTGAGGGACTCCTAAATGCGCAGATGACTGCCCAACTCAACAATAGTTAACTCATCCTTCTTATGTTTCAAGGTATGCTTGAAATCTTTCCAAGAAGGAGAAAGTTTGTCAATGATACAAGAGACCTTAATGGCCTCATCCATGTTCATTTTGTGTTGTGTAAAGCTTTCAAGTATACCAAGTTTATTGTATTGTTTTATAACTGGTCTTGAATCATTCATTTTGTGATTTGTGAAATTACTTACAAGGAACTTCTTACTTGATGCATCCTCAGCCATATATTTGGCCTCTAAGGAATCTCATAGTTCTTTTCTAGATTCAAAATTTTGATAAATATTAAATAAAAGATCAGACATACCTTTAAGGATTAAACCTCTACAAACATAGTCATCATTATCCCACTTATTCCTCCTCTTGATTTGATCCACGATAGCATTCTCACCATCTCCACGTATAGGAGTAGTGAGCACATACACCACACTCATAGCAACAACAACCATTGATTATCACAAAATAATCTTCTTTGATTGTTGGTTGTTGGTAGACCCAGATCAGGGTGAAGATAATCAATAATCTAGCTAATTACCAAGATGGTTACCGGATATCACTTGAAGTCATGTAATCACTTTCCAAAGAATATTATTCGACCTTATGCCTGGGTATCACGAATACCTCCTTGGGATAAAACCAAGTGCAGTTATTGTTTTGGCACAAATCAAGAACCCTTTTGTTTTTAAGTGTTTATGTTTTCTGTGTGTTTTTTCATGCAATTGTGATCCCTATTTATAGAAGAAATACTTTTATTGTATAACGTCGTCTTTTTCTTCTAATATTAACATCTAGAATGGTTAACCGTGACCCGAACCGCGGGTAACCGCTCATTTCGGGTAACCGCATGTCCGGTTACCCGCCTAGTACGGTTCGGTTTCGGGTAGTAAAATGAATTACCCGCCCCGCGATGGATAGTTCAAATCTTCCAACTAACCGAACCGAACCGCCCCGTGAACACCCCTACTTAACCACTAGAGAGCCAAGGAAAATCAGTGTCTTATGGGTGTAACACTTCTGTACATCAAAACCCATTTCAATGTAGGACCTGATTACACACAACTGCACTTAAATTTCCATACTAGTTGCTTGATAGTTTGAAGAATTACTTCGTCAAATTGTTAGTGATGAATTGCGTTTGAAGAAATTAACTAATATTTTACAACGAACTGTTAAATACATACTTGTTTAAACTTTAACAATATTTAACAATGAAAATGATATAATAATTACCTTTTCCTCTAATTTGTTTGTCATGAAAAATTGTTAGTGTTAATTGTGTGTTGAAGAACTTAACAATATTTAACAACGAAACTGATAAATACATACTTTTTCAAACTTTAACAATATTTAACACTGAAATGATAAATAATTACTTTTTCACTAATTTGTTTGTCATGAACTTACTTGGTTGTGATAAAATATTTTCTTAGAACATTAATTTCATAGTTAAACTTTGTATGTTTACAATTTACAAACTTTTTTATTTGGTTTTGGTTTTTAAAACTTATAAAACCATAAGCATTTAAAACTATAAACCCACGTACACCAAAAATAAATCGATAATAACGTTAATCTAACAAACATACGATGATGTTGTAAAATAGAGTATGTGGGGAGGTTGATTACTCTTTTTAATTATTGTGGCCATGTAAGATATAAATCTTAGACCAACTGAACTACAGTCCAATGAAACGTAAATGAAAAAATGATAATACCAATAAACTCTAGAAATTTGGTGTAAAATCCACTCTACCCTAAAACTTCTTACAATAACCCTAATTTTCATTTCAATTAGCCTCCCTTTTCCTTCCTCCTCAAATCGCAATCACACAAATAGCTCCAACTCCTCCCTTTTTAATTGCACACTCAAACCGCACTATACATTATCTCTATACGATTCGGTATACAGCCACCTTACCAAAAAACACTCACTAACACTATCCTTGATCTAAATCTTTGTCCTTAAACAGTAACTGAATAAATTCGTCCATTGTGTTTAACAATCAATCGAACACAAATAAACACTATCTCAGAAACGTTTTGTTTGATTCTATCTTTTCTAGACGCTTGGCTTCACGGGGGAAAATCCTTGCATGGGTCTAAGGTAGGTGTTTGTTTTGATATTTTGTTGTCTTTGTTTGAACGAAAGAAAGTAACGGGTATAACAAATTTGTTTTATATCGTTCTTTAATTTTTTTTTCGGAGATTACAAAGATGAGTTAATTCTTTACAGATCTTTTGTTGGAACCTTTATTACTCTTGTGTGACTCATAAAAGTATTTCAAGAAAAAATTGAGATCTTTGGTTCTTGATTGTTAGTTTTGATTCGAGTCAAAGTTTAGATTAGAAGATGATGGGTTTATGTTATTACGTGAAGGAGGATAGGGTAGTGTAATTTGTGGAGTTGATTTTGGGATACGTATACTTTTAGGATTTTAGATTCGGTGTTTTACGAAGCTAAGCTTCAAATAAATCAATGATGGGTTATGTATTCAACTAAAAAAACCGATATCATTTTCAAAAAACCAATATCATTTTCATATGATTGTGGTGATGAATCGTTCAAAAAAATGATGGTGGTGAAGATGGTGATAGTTTGTTATTTATAATCTTTAAAAATTCAACTGAAAGTCACATTAAAGACTTTTTGAATGTAATTATTTGTAAGCAACTGAAAAGATAGAAGAATTAAACCATTATGACTTGAAACGAACCATTAGAATATTTTTTTACACAAGTCTTTAAAAAAACTGTAAGCTTTAGATTCCACAATAAGATTTAGGAATGAATCTTTTATATATATGTGTTTATAAACTTACGATCACATTTATTAATTTTCAAAACATTGATGTTTAAAAATGTTTACATTAGGAGAGAAAAATTCATTATACATTAAAGGCAATGAAGAAATATTTAAGTACGTGTAAATTATTTGAATTATTTAGTTAAAAAAACATCAAGTTAATTATGCACGGTTCGGTCTTTGGGTTTGACCTTATGGATATCTATAAAAATAAAGACGAATTGAACCTTGCTAAGCGTGGTTGTTTTTTTCGATTTCAGTTAAGTGGTTCAGTTCAATGTATCAATATCTAAGATTTTTTACCACCCCCCATAATCAGTTTCTATTCTTGACTATGTTTATCACAAATCTATCAAACCCAATATCTTATTAATATATTATTTTCTTACTCTTCCAACTACCCAACCCATACATACAAACCAATCTCAACTTTTTTTTATCATTTTTCAACAACCACTCTACCCTCCCCCCATAACATGTAATATTTTTTTTATATTTAATTTAATTACTTAAAGTTTTATATAGAATTATACATTAAATATAGTAACATATTTAATTTAAGAGGTGTTGTGGTATTGGTTAAAACTTAATCATGTTAGTTGGGCTTGTTAAAATGTATTAGTTTGGGCCTTGAAGGAATAATTGAATAAAAATCATTTAAACATTTTAGATCTTATTCTCTTTCATGCGCCTCCAATCCTTCATGAAACAAACTGCTACCATTTTATATCTATCTGTTATGAATCTTAGTAATGAGATAACCCACTTGTATCAGCTCTTTTTTTTTTATCATTTTGAAAAGAATGAAAGAAAATACATGTGGATTTGTTCAGCAATTCATAGTCTGACTGGGGACGCAAGTGGTTCAATCTATTTGGAGGTCACCCAACGAACCGATCGTGTAAACTCTTTATGCTTTTGTGCATTTTTTTATAAATATTGATTATTTGTGTCTTTTTACTCTACCAAATCCTATTGGATATGTGACTGCCAATAAAATAGTCATTATTTACATACAAAGTTTTGTTTAGTTTTGTTAGTTAGAAATATAAATAATAAAAAGTGGTTAGAATTAAATGGTAGAAAGTTGCTAACTCAAGTGCATCGTTAGACGTTGTGGTTATTCGTGTCAAATAAATAGTTAACGTTTTTTTACTTATATTTTTAATTTTGTTGTGTACTATTAAATATATAAATACAGATGTTTGATTCAGTTTATCATATTATCTTTATTTTAATTATTAAAACATACATATATATGGTAGGGAGCTAGGGTAAAGCTTTAATTGCAACCCGACGGTCCCCATACTCGTTTTTGGACTCGCTGTCATTTAATGCTATTATTGGCCTCATTTGACCTCTATGACCCAGCGATTCTTTCTTGATCTCTTTCCATTGTGGGAGAGGAGGGGGGGGGGGGGGGGGAGCGTATATGCTCCAAAATTCTTTCAGGACCACATTACACAAATCACACACACAATATCACTCCACCGATGCTCTCTCTCTAATTGATACTCTCTATCTCTCTAATCGATTATCGTTTATTTGTTGTTGTTGAGATTTTTAGGGAATTTTTTATCTTGGCAACAGAGGACATTTTTTAGTTAAAAAATGTCACAGTTCTGCTATTTTTTTAATTCAGTTTTTATTTTTTGCAGATTTAGTTTCACTTATGAGGTGATGTTGCAATGGTGGGTGGGCTGATTGATCTGAAAAGGTGGTGTTGCTATCGTATAAAACTTTGTTTGGATTTGTTGTTTTGTTGGGAGATGTTTCCATAAGTTCTGCACATATTTAGTTGCAACCGTAGGCTTCATATAATTAGTCGGTCTATGTTAGGAAGCCAAGAGTTTGAGATTAAATGTATTTTCCGCCGTAACTTCAGGACATTAGCTTAAAAGTGATTATTTAACAAGTTAATAGTCATTGGCGACATCTCGATGTCATACAGCCTTTTGTATTTTAGTTGGAAAAGAGTATAAGGAGTGGCAAAATCAGTACTTTCTCACACTTTGAAGTATTATCAATATTCCATATATATGTTATACCAAGAGATTTTTCCAGGTGGATGTATCTTAGGATTTATGATGTAGGCGGGCATAGATAAAGTGAGAGAAAGTTGGGGTAGTTTAGTTGAGAAAAGTTCAGACCTTAGAACAACTTCATAGGTGCATATCCTATTTGCTTTCATAAACCAATATTCTTGGAAAATGTAGTTTCATAATTAGGCAATTCAGGATGATTGGAAAGTTTTGGAGATCATATATAAAGAATCATCTTATAGTAAAACGAAACGGTTTTCCAATTTGCTGTCTATGTTTCACAGTAAACGAGTTGACACAGATTATGTGGTAGTATGCTATTATTTTTGAACTTTGTCCTTAGAATACGCTCTACAAGACTGAAGAAAAGAATTGGGCATGTGGTGATTGTGTTAGCAAAGGACCAGGTCTTGGAATATGTGTCGGGATATTTAAAAAGAACAGGTGTTTTAGGGGGTGTTTGTGTGTATTGACTAAACCGAAACATCAAAGGGGGTTCCGATTTTTGTTGTTGCATAGTTAATGTTACAAACCAAAGGGAATGTGTATAGTTAGATGTGAATCTTTGTAAATATATACGATATGTATTAAGCAGCTCATTCCACACGGCAACGCGCGTTGTTTCATAATATAATAACCTTCTTGACCTTTCATGTAACAACCGGCAATTTTCAAAATTTTAAATTACTATTTTTTATTTTCCTTAACTTTTCGGGTCCCGACTTGGAACTTTTTGACCTTTTTTGTTACATTAATATCGATTACCGCGTAAACCATGGCAATTTTTTAAAAACGTATTTAACATAAATAAACATATTTTATTTAATTATATTTATCTCATTTACCAAAATTTATTTTTTAAACTTTTGAAACGAAAATGAGAGATTTCTCGGTGTCAATCATAAACCAAACCAACAAACAAACAATACAATACAAAAATTGTTGAAAACCGCACACGACACATACCGACGCAAAATAATTAATTTTATTTAATTTATATAATTTATTTAATGAAAAATATTTAATAAATTATTGTTACATTTTATAAAAAAGTTTGTAAATGACGCGAACATTCAAGTTAAAGGTTGTATTTTTACGAACAAAAGCTTGCCCGTCGGTACCCGATGGACTATCTCTACATAAATATTAAACTTTTTCTTTAATTTAAACTTTTAAACATTTATGATATATTAGTCGTGTATATACTCTTTTTCATAGGAAAAACTAGTTTAAAGGATAAACGGCGCAAACTTTCGCCGTTTTGAATTCAATCATTAAATATCTCTAAAACATGTCCGAAAAACCAATATTTTACAAAAGATTACACTTTTGGTCCTTGTGGATTTATTTACACCATCACCCCCTAATCTATTATACACTTGACACACTTTTTTTCTAACTTTTTGGTATATATACCCAACTCATTAGGGTTTCACCTCATTTTATCTATAACCCTAACAACACATAACTCTCCTCCTCTCCTCTCAGATTTCGGCGCCGCCCCACCTCTTTCCGGCCCCGATTTCGCCACCACACCGGCGCACACACCATCACAAACCACGAACACCATCTCCACCAGACAAGCACCACCTAGACACCACCAACATTCATCACCTTATCTCCCACCGCAACCACCACTACCATCCAGCACCTCACAGCGCCACCACCGTCATCCTCACCACCTCTGAATCACACGACCCACACCATCGTCATCATCTCCAACCCAACGCCACCATCTCCCCACCACGGCTGGAATTGCCGAAAAAACCACCATCACCGCCGCCGCTATCTCGGCAGCCGCACACCCACCCGTCACCCCTCTTATCCGAGTTTTGGTGGTTACCATTTTTTAATAAAAAACTAATAAGTAAGGATTTGTTTGTTTTAGTTGTTTCCTTTTCTTTTCTTGTTTGGTCTTTTGATTTTCGGGTTGGGTTAATTGCGACTTGGGGTGTTTGTTTTGCGTTTTAACAGCCCCGAATGGGTGTTGTTGCTGCGTTTTAACAGCACATAGGCGTGCACATAGTTTGTTTTATTATGTTTGAACTATCTTTGTCTTCATGCTTTATTTGTTCTTTAACTTCTTATTTATTTCATTCAAAGGTAATTTTGCAAACCAATAAGTGTAGGGGAATGTTATCTGTTTTTAGCCAAATTCAAACATGTAAAAGAATTGTTTTAGATTAATTCGCGTTAGCTTTCGAGTCATATGATTGATGGTTAAATCTCAGGTTGTGGTACATCCTTTTTACAAGAATAATATTTTGGAATCAAGTGCAAGAAATTTTTCATCAAAAATAAAATTTTTGTTTTCACGGACTGTGGAGACGGCGTCACGATTAACACGCGACGCCGTCATCGACACCTGTGACGGAGGTGGTCACCACACCCTGACGGACGTCAACGCCCAGGTTCAAAAAACTTAATGTTATAATTATTATTGAAATAATAATTACTTGCACGACATTTTAATATATTTATTCTTCCATTATAAACTGCAAATAACCTAAGAATTTGACAATTATTTTCATCCTATCTATCAAGTCGAACCCTATAATTCATATAGTATATTGGTAAATGCTCCATTTTATGCTTTGGTATAGCTGTTGTGTCTTGATTACAGGTTATATATGGTGAGAAAGAAGCTTGGAAGTCTTAAAGAAGTTTCATGGATGATTCTCGGAGGACGAATTTAACCAGTTATTGACATGTTTCTTCTCATTATTGAGATAAACAGGGGAAGTAGTCTAGTTTCTTTTCCTTGTTTTCTTTTCCCTTTATCTGTTTTAACGGGTACTTCTAGAGAACATTGTGGGACATATGTTCTACTTAAGTGTAGGGGGGAAGGAAATAAGCCTAGAAATAATTCTTTTCATTTGCATTGCTTTGTCTTAAAAGTACGAGTAATATATCGATTCATAGCATAAAAAGGCGTGATTTTAACAAATAATTTTTTATGACACTCACAACAAAAAGAGTAGTACTAGCGTCTCATGGAATTTAGGAATTTATATGACTTCACTAAAAAAAACCCTCAAATTCCACCCCCACAATGGAGAGGTCGCCCTTAGATAGATACCTTTAGCTTGGTTCGAGTTAAGGATCTATTTATGTGCAGCAATCTTGTGGGTTTTTCGTCGTTACGGATGTGGTATGCGTGGGTTTTGTCGCCCTTTTCTGGAACATTGGTATGCGGTTATTTTGGATTATGAGAGTATACCGTTAGCATTTTAAATTCTAGAACTTGTTTTTATGAAGCATCCCGAGTCGCATTAGTAAGTATTATGACTTGGCTTGATAAAGAGCATTAGGATATAACCCATGTTTTAAACCATCTAATGGTATGATGGTCACACAGATCAATATAAACTATCTCACACCCTTTCCATGCACTTATTTTTAGTGTTGGATACCCCTAGTACAACCCTCGAGCCTATCCTTTTTCACCGGGTTCTTGTAATTTTCTGGTTTAATCGGATCATTAATTGAAGAGCATTGTCAACCTTAAAAACCAATCGTTACACAAAAAAAGCCTTTTCCTCCTTATATGTACCCGACTTTTGTTCATTATTTGATAACCTTAGTTATTTCTTGAGTTGTACACGGTTGTAAGTCCGTATCCTTGTAAATATAAGTTTTGGGACATTGGTGATTCAGGGTGTATTATTCGCGGAAGAATGGGTCAAGAAAAGTTTTGTCAATACCCCCATATGTTTGATCAAATGATCTCCATGTTATTTTGATCCACTAAATACGGGTTTTTCTAAAAAATTGTTAGTTAGATTGTTAAATATCGATCATCGTAAAAAGTCTAAAGTGTAAGGGGTACGTTTTTTATTATTCCCCATGTGCTGTTTTAGTTATTCAAAACAATCAGAAAGTGATTTGATGTTAGAGTTGTGTAGAGTTTGTAGATCTTCGTCCGAGTCTTGGCTTAGCAAACTCAAACAAAGTGTATTGTTGTAAATATTTAGTAACTCTTCCTTCCCCAAATTCTTCCAAAGTCACCACCTGAAAGTATCCCATCCGTCTTTGTTTCCATTTTATGTTACTTTACACCTTACAACCCACATCCCTTTATCAAGACCTCTTAGATGTTATTGATATAATCTTTGCACCTAGCGGTGGAGAGTAGGGTGATCCTTTACCAAGCCTATGGTAATTTATACTATGACAGGTAATGAGTGTTGATTTTCCGTTTCCCCCATATGTTATAATTCATTATACACCCGAGTAAAAGAGAGAATCCCAAACTCTTATGTGAGGTGCTTAGTATATATTTGTGCTATTAATTACAAGGTCTAAAAGGTTGTGTTGTAAAATAATTTTAAAGAGTAAGTAAAATGACTCCTCATATTGTTATTATCTAGGTAGAAAGCCCATTTGCTTGAGATAAGCAAAATCCACGGAGGTGTATTGGATGAGGTGTCATTTAACATTTTTTCGGGTCGTTTAACCCCCTAAATCGTGGATTTATGCCCAATATAGGTACTTAATCGTTCCTTTTCAGGTATTTCTCATTTGGAAGGCATTTAGAATAATTTACACGCGACTTGGCTCATTTTGGAGAGAAACAAACAAGACTACGGACCTACACCAACATTACTCAAGAATTTCTCTACCGTGGCTGGAGACGGCGTCACAGATTCAAGTGACGCCGTCACACACGAAGTCCAAGACGGCGTCAAACTGATACACGACGACGGTCAGTGCTTACTAACCCAGGCCCATTTATCTAGAATAGTCTCTTTCATGACGAGCGTCTACGATTTTTAAAACGCGACGCCGTCACAACGTTTTTCCTATATACACAAACCGAAATTCAGGGTTTTGAGTTGTAAAATTTTGAATAAAAAGGATGGTTTGAACCCTCAGTTGTTTAGCAGATGTAGGCGACGATTTTAGGGCCTAAAAACCCTATTGTACCTCTTCTAATTTATGTTTTAATCAAGTAAGGTTTACTTAATCATTTAATATGTCTATGTGTTGTTTGATTTATTGTTCTTCCTTTATCTTTAACATGCTTGGGCTAAACCTCTATTTGTGTTTATTTATGTTGGTATGAATCCTTGAATGTTAGCATCTTAGTGGGGTTGTTTTTTGTGATGGTCTGTGCACGTTAGGGTCTTAGAAAACCAGCTTTTATCTGTATCGCTATTGATATGTCTAGGGAAAAACATGATTGTGTAGAAAGGATACCATCGGGTAATAGTCTTCATACTACCTTGCCCCCTAATATGGTTGATCCACTCTTAATATATTTCACATGCACTTAGTGTACTCCTAGGGGCCGTGTAATAGTCTTCATACTACCTTGCATGTGCGTTGCTCTAGCGGCATACTAAGTAGATGGCGGGTTCGTGTAATTCGTTCATGCTTTAGGAAATAGTTACACAGATCATCACAAGTGTGACATGCAACACATAGAAGAAGAAGACTCTAGGGGAGTAATACATGATTAAATAAACACAGTCTTTATTCTTGTTGTAATCCCATGTAGATTAGTTAATTTTAGTTTAAAACAGCTACAACCAAAACCTCTCTCCTATTTTTTTTTTTCTATGATTTATAGCTTTCCATTTAAAAATATAAAAAAATACAAAAATAATCTTCTCTCACCCATTTAGAAATCTGTTAGACCAATGATCATGGCCTTCCATACGTATTCCTCGAAGTGAACGATAAACAACCACGAGTCTTGCCATATACTACACTACAAACAATGATTAGGTGTGGCACTGCATTAGGTAGTTGTAATACTTTAGTGTAGTAGTTCCATACGACGACTGCACATCAGCCGTTACAATCCTTACGATCATGAACTAGTTGTGGAGCTAACCGACTTGTGGCACTCTTGAGCTTATGGATTTTGATTCATCCTCTGAAATAACGATGAATTTAAAATATAATTTCTGCCACCTATCACGTAAAGCTCTCCCACGAGATTCCTCATATTCGTTGACCTTTATTCTGGAGGATATTGTTTCTCAAAATGTCCTACTTCTCTGCATCATCATGCCGTTTGTTTGTCGTTATTGTGTTTATGTTTTCTTATTACTTTTACTTATGATTCAAGGACTCCTTATGTTTGTGTTATGATTGTCAATATGATATAAAGTGAATATTTATTTAATGAGATTTTTGACTGATTTCGGGATATATATTTGTTGTTGTTGAGAGTATGTGAGATGTGTGAGTTACAACAAAAATGGCGATGAGGTTTGGCTATAGTATTATTAGTGGATATGAGTTGATTTAGTTTGGTTAAAACGTATTTGAATGAGTTTGGAAAATATGGCGGCGTTATGGTCAAGTCCATGGGTGATTTATAAAAATATAGTTGCTGGTCCGAGTTTTAAATGAGGCGTAAAAGGAGTTTTCCCCCATAAACACTTAAAACCAAACCTAGCCGAAGTCTTTAAAAATATTATGGAGCTTTTAATATTAAACGAAGGTTTAGGAATTTTATAAAATGATATGTCGTTTACGTTGGTCGTTTTCTAATTACTATGCAAAAGGTTTATATATATAGTTTTTATATATCTTTATTATATATATATATTTATATATATACTTATTTATATATGATTATATATATATATTTATAGTTACGAGCTAAGGATTTTGGTTAGACGCTATGGTTTCACTACTTTGTTTTTGGAATATGGAAACGATTAAATTAGGGGTGTATTATTATGTTCCGAAACTAAACAACTTTCCTAAAATAGAAACTTTCTCGAAATTGTTAAACTTTGATTTAGAACGCTACGTAACATCTTCATAAAACTTAATCAGGTCGTTAAAAACACATTTGGTTGACTAACATAAAGCACAAAACATTATGGTTGTCTATTCAGTTACTAAAACGTTGTGGGCTACGTTTCATTATTATTTTTATTCTAGTTCTAAGGGGCGTTTAATATTAGGTCTGACGGTTAGAGCCGTTCGGTGTTCCACTTTATTCACACCTGTTTTGCGTCGGTGGAGTTGGTCGTTTGATACATCTAGTGTATTTCTCGTTTGCCAAGTAAGTTGTATTACTTACACCCTTTAGCCTCGTCCGATATTAATCGTCGAACCTTACAGAAATCAAAAACTAGACTATGCCCTTTAACATTTAAAACTTTAGACAAACATACCCACGCGCCTACACTTTCTCCTTTGATGTTTTCACTATTAAGGGACTTTCCTTATAACACGTTTATCGATCATAAAACTTGTAATGATATTTTTCTGAAAATACCGTTTTTGATGGGGTGTGTGTAATGCAAAACCGAACCTCAAAGGGGGTTGTTTGTTGTTGCATAGTTAATGTTACAAACCAAAGGGAATGTGTATAGTTAGATGTGAATCTTTGTAAATATATACGATATGTATTAAGCAGCTCATTCCACACGGCAACGCGCGTTGTTTCATAATATAATAACCTTCTTGACCTTTCATGTAACAACCGGCAATTTTCAAAATTTTAAATTACTATTTTACCCTTTGACTTTTCGGGTCCGACTTGACTTTTTGACTTTTTGACCTTTTACTGTCACATAAAAACAATTACCGCGTAACCGGAAATTTTTCGAAACGTATTTAAATAATAAATCATATTTATTATTATATATCTCTCATTTACAGATTTATTTTTCAAACTTATTTGAAACGAAAACGAGAAGATATCTCGCAAATTGTGAAAACTGCACACAACACATACCGACGCGAAAATAATTAAGTTTTATTTAATTATCATAATTTATTTAATGAAAATATTTAATAAATTATTTTACATTTTATTCAAAAACGTTTGTTAAAGACGCGAACATTCTAGTTAAAGTTATATTTTTACGAACAAAGCTTGCCCGTGGTACCCGATGACTACACAAATAAATAATAAAAATTTTAAATAAACTTTATAAAACATTTACAAAATAATAGTCGTGTAAATACTCATTTCCGTAGGAAAAACTATTTTAAACGCAACGACGCAACTTTCGTGTTTTGAATTAATCGTTAACTATTCTAAACATGTCCTGAACCAATATTTTACAAAAGATTACACTTTTGGTCTCTGTGGAAATATTTACACCATCACCCATAATCTATTATACACTTGACATATTTTTTTTCTAACCTTTTGGTATATATACACAACCCATTAGGGTTTCACCTCATTTTATTATAACCCTAGCACACACATATACACCCCTCCCTCTCCTCTCATATTCCGGCGCCACCCCACCACTTCAGGCCGGATTCCGGCCACCACACCGGCGCACACCACCATCACAACCACGAACACCATCTCCACCACGCCACGCACCACCTAGACACCACCAACATCATCACCTCCATCTCCCACCGCAACCACCACTGCCATCGCAACCACCTCACAGCCGCCACCACCTTCATCTCACCACCACTGCCATCACCACGACACACCATCGTCATCATCTCCAACCCGACGCCACCATCCCCACCACGGCTAAAATAGCCGAAACCACCCCCACCGTCATCGCTATCACGATAGCCGCCACACCCCACCGTCACCCCTCTTTTCCGAGTTTGGATGGTTACCTTTTTTATAAAAACTAAATAAAGTATGGATTTGTTTGTTTTAGCTTGTTTCCTTTTTTCCTTCTTGTTTTGGTCTTTTGATTCGGGTTGGTTTAATAGCGATCTAGGGTGTTTGTTTTGCGTTTTAACAGCCCGAAAAGGGTGTTGTTGCTGCGTTTTAACAGCCACATAGGCTGCCACATAAGGTGCGTTTGGATTTGTGTTTAACCGACCCTAAAAGGGTGTTTGGATCTACGGTTTAGAGCCCTATAGGGGCGTTTGGCTTGCTGTTTTACAGCCCATAAGGGTGCATTTGGTACAGCATCCCCATAAGGGGTGTGTTTGGTTTTACTTATTTTGTTACTTCCTGATTTCGTTTAGATATATATTGAAACACGCGGGTATTTTGCAACATGGATTGATTAAAAGGGGAAAACATTAAATTTTATAAACATGGGAAACGTCGTATAAACGAATAGGTCATGCCGAAATTTATAAAAATTTCTATACTTGGTATCTTTCACTTAAATTTCTATTATCTTAGAAAACCGATAAAGGAACTAGATATAGTCTTAAAATTATTTATTAGTAATGATACAATAATTCGGTAAATAAACGAAAACTATACTTTTACAAACGAGACAACTAGTTTAGTTAAAACGCGTAACGAAATACTAAATTATAAAATATTATTTTATAATTCCCGACTAATAGACAAAATAATAACTTTTGTAAAAACTATAAAAACATCATTTATCTAATTCATAACTTTAAAATGTGTGTTTACTTATAAGCGACAACTCTTTATTAAATTATTTGATAATTTCCGAACACGTGTCGAATTATATTGCTACAATTATTTTTCTCACATTTCTTATGAAATATTTTTGAAATATTATATACTACGAATATTTATCTTTCTCGTTTTCCTTTTTCTTATATATAATACTCGCCACGTATTATATATTTTTCTTGTCTTTCATATGTAATATATAAGGAATATTTTACATACTTTGCTTTTACCTTTCGATTTATTTTATTTAACCAACCACCAAACTCAACCTAAATCCTTTATCAGTGTGTCGCGTTGATGTACTCATCCATCGAAAAACCCTAATACATCATCCTAATCTAGTGGGACATAGTCGTTACGATAATCCGTAACTTCTTGGTCGAGCCGTGCCGGTTTCCGTTGTGTTGTGCCTAATGTTTTCATTTCTGCCAATTGTTCTACAACTTCGAGGTGAGTTCATAGCCCCACGTTTTACTTCTTTTATAATTAACTTATAACTTTTGGGGTGAGAACATGCTCGTTTACAAAGTTGTTTACTCAAATGATTTCATACTTTTATAAACGTTCGTTTGCAAACTCGGTTACATGATTGATACCACACTTTGTTTTACTTATGGATGCAATTACTTAAAGCCTTTCTTTTGGAAATACGTTGGTTACTTTTACTTTAGACACAAGTACTTTACGTGAGTATTTCCCTGTTTACGTGTTGCCTAAGTAAATGCTGAAACTTGTATGCCCGAGTTATCATGAACCGTTAGTTACTTATGATCAGTTGGATTGGTAAGTGAGCACTAGTGTTGTAAATAGATCTATTGGGTCTAATCATCCCCGTCCGTGTAAGTAGCTCTTACAAGATCAACGGACGTATACCATGTTGAGTGATACGGTGAAGCGCCATGTTGGCACCCGTCAGGCAAGTTATTTAAGCATTATGCATGCTTCCATTACATTTAGCCTCGGTGTCATGAGCTTAGTGCAACATAAATACCTTTTAGGTGAAGTAGTATCTGTTACAACTGTCACATACATTTTATAACTTGTGGTCCACACTGCTTTCTTCAAATTACTAAATACTTTTCATAATACTGTGAGTGAAGCAATATTCACTAAACGTTTTTTATTCGTGCAAATGCTTTACTTAAACTTATGAATTCACCAACTTTATGTTGACCGTTTTTAGTATGTTTTTCAGGTGCTTAGCTTTGGACTTCTCTGATGTGCTTTGTGGAGTCTATGTGCAATATGATATTATCTTTCAAGACTTTATTTCTCATTCATACTCGTTGCCTTTTTAAAACCAAATTATGCTTCCGCTATATTTTACTTACGCTTCTGCAAATGTTTAATTTCTTTTGAATATTGTAAAAACTTATCTATTTTTAAACAATGCAACGAGTTATGATTTTCAAAACGTCCATTAATGGTCGTTCTCTCGTGCTTTGTGTGATGTATATTATGACGTAACGCCCTCGGACACGTATTCCGTCCAAGCCCCATTTGGGGGTGTGACATTTTATTTCATTAATTATTAAAAACTTCCAGTTTTGACCCGTTAACCCACTGTGACAAGCAAGAATTTCATACGTAAAAAGGTCATTCTTCGCTCAGATTTAACCAACAACCTAATATATTTATTTCATAAGGCCAACCCAACCCACCCAGCTTGCCTATATGCAATCTGTAGCTAAATTCATCAAAATATGCATTTATTTTGCCACGTGTGCAACTAGCAAACGAAAAGGCAGATTGTAACTTCATCAAAAGAGAACAACACAGCAATCTGAGGAGTGTTTACAAAGATAATTCTAATAGACCTAGCAATGAACGTGTTACGTAATTAGTCAAAGTAAGTTGTGTTTCTTGAAACTTGCAGATTTAACACTTTGTTAGGGTGTAGATATGAACGTTATTTACAATTTACATTTACAGTACACGGCCTGCAATGAACTTATCTCCTTGGTTGATAGTGCTTAAAACTATCTAGAACCTGAATTTTAATATGTTCTTATTTGGAATGTGTATGATTAGGGAGGTGTCACTGAGGATGAATATAAGCTAAAGTTAGACATTGTTTCAAACTCATGCTGCACAACTAACTACATTGTTCCTTTGCCTAAGGTCATCAATGATAGGTTCACAGATTGTTGAGGGTGTTGTGACAACTGTTTACTCCATCACTATGATGTAGCCTTTGAGTTGGTATATTTCATAAGTCAAATCATTGACTAAAAGTCTAAAGATAATATGTACTTAACATTAATCCTGATGAATATAAGCACTGCGGTCACTTAAAAAGACACTAATTATTATCCTTTTCAATTTTAGGATATGTTCCATAAAGCTCCTCACTTTAGACCATCTCCTATGAATCATCTCCTCAAACGACAAAGAAAGCAGGCGACACATCAGTAAAAAACAGTTACGCCAAGCAAAAAGAGGAAAACGGGATTCCACCAAAAACAAATATTCAAGTGTAAGTGTTTGTCACGTATTATACAAGTGTGTTCCCACCATTTTCTTCTTCCCAACCTTCCCATCGCTAATGACACTTTATAGCCATTGATATGAGGAAATATCTAACTGTCCCATGTACTGTTAACAGAGTCAATGCCTTGGCTACCTCAATTTCTCAAAGTGAAATTAGAATTTTAAAAAATAGTCATGTTAAGTAAAAATGAACCAGCAGTTTCTTTTTGTTGGATTTAGTGTCCAAGTTCATAACTAATTGGTAAGACTGTCGTCAAAAGTAGAGTTATTTTTTGGTTGCCCTCAGTGAATCGTTAAAAGAAATAATAAAGCAGAGATAATATTAATTAGAATTAATATTACATGTATAATTAATTGGTTTATTAATTTATTAATAATTGGTAAATTAATTAGAAGCTAATTATAAAGAAGCATGAGCTGAATATGAACTAATACAAGGTGTATTAAGTTGAACGGGCTTGAAAGACCCATAAGGGACCCTTGGGACATTTTTTTTGGGGATCTCACATCCCTCTAAAGAGCTATTCCAATTCCCTTCCTCTCCATATAAATAGAGGGGCATGCCAAGGCTTTATTTGCTCATTCTCTCTTTCTCATTCCTACTCCTTGTAAGAGTCAACTCGTGTAATGAGACCTTAGGAGTTCGAATCCCTTTTTCTCTTTGGTTCGTGGGTGTGAGCTATTAGAGCTACTCTCGTTTGAGTACTTGCCTCCAAGTTCGACCACAGTGGTCTGTGTGTGAGAAATCTAATTTTCTCAAAGGTTAGTATTTTCTTATTTATTTATTTATTTATGTCTTTTAAGTTGCTTTTATTTATTAGGTTAAGATCCTTTAGGATTTAGTTTCCTTCTTGCCCTAGATTAATCGTTGTTTCTGCTTTATGTTAATCTAGTTAGGGTATAGAAATCCCATCAATGGTAATCAGAGCGTTCGCTTAATTCTATTAGCATTTAATTATCTATCAGTTTGTTGTTAACATATGATAAGTATATATGATTGAATATTAAGTTATTGTCTTGTGATCATTGAATGTTAATATGAATTTATATTTTACAACCTTATATTTTGAATTGTTTAAAATATACCCCTAAAATTTTAAAATGTTTAAAATAAAACCCAAAATTTTAAAATGATTAATAGAAACCTTATACATATTATAACTGCTATATTGTATATGTATCATTAAATCTAAATACATCGTTAGTCAATTGATAAATCGGCTTACCCATAGTGAACAAACTATAAGAGAGGTATAAGGAGGGTCGTTTTGCTTCCCTAAATAAGTCAATATACTTCGCGCTGACCCGCTTCTTCGCTTCTTTGTGCGTTCAATTGAGCTACCGAGAACTTTTGATAGGATGACGTCAAGATTAAAAGTATTAATTTAAAAGTACTAAAACAAAATTCCCGTTTTAGATATAACTAATGTGAATAGTATGCTAACCCATGAAAATCGCACATCTCTCATATGGGCTGTTAATGGAGCGTGTGTGGTTTACCGGTACATTAATAAGAGAACATAAGTGAGAGGTGATGTGGGACTCGCGATTCTCGAGCAGACTCGAGCCGAGAACCACGCGGGTTTTTGCATGGTTAAATTCACCATTTATTCATGATCCTTGGCATCCCAGTCATGAATAGTAGACGAGCTTATCCAAGATTAACATGCCATTGATCAAAATCAATGAATCTTAAAAGAAATAGGAATTTCATAGAGAATGAAATTGACAAAGACATTGTCTACCTAAAATGAATTCGTGATGTGATTACGGCAACCTCTTCATAAATAAATCTAAAATATGGATCCTAGCCTTGATTTAAAATTGGGTAATTAATTAAGGTATATTCTAACTAAAACTGTTTTATCTTATAGATGTCTACTGAAAATGGTGTCAATCCTCTTGCTCCCAATCCCGCACATAACTCAAACTTCTCATTACTCTTAGTTCTTGGGAGGGAAGACTCACTGGTCCTAACTATATGGACTGGATGCGAAACTTTAGGTTCACCCTAAGGTACGAGAACAAAGAGTATGTTCTTGATGAGCAAATTCTCACAATCGATGATGATTCAACCCAAGAAGAGATTGAAGCTCACTAAAATCACTATGATGATGCAAACAAAGTGTCATGCATCATGACATCTTCCATGAACCCTGAACTGCAAAAGACTTTTGAGAACACTTGGGCTTATGAAATGAACCAACAGCTCAAAGAAATGTTTCAGGCAAAGTCAAGCAAGGAACGCCTTAATGTTGTTAAATCCCTTATGGCTTGCAAACCGAAACCTGGAGCCTCTATTTATGCTTTTATCTTAAAGATGAAAGGGTACTTTGACAGATTGGAATCTCTGAACATGGTGTTCGATGCTGAGCTTTCTATCAACATAATCCTATCCAGTCTGCTAGCTGATTACAATCAGTTTGTGCTCTCATATCAAATAAACGAGAAAGAGGCCTCAATAATGGAACTCCATAGCTTCTTGCAAACCGCTGAGCAAGGGATCAAGAAAATTGATGTGCCCTTTACTTCAGCAGCTCTTGTGTTCCCTGTTGGTCACAATGCAAAGAAAAGAAAGACTTCTCATTCCATCTGGAAAGGAAAGGCCATAAAAGGAAGTCCAATCGTGGGTCTAAGAGAAAGGCTGAATCTGATATTGCACCTACAAGCAATCTAAAGGAAGCAGTGTGCTTCTATTGCAACACAAAGGGGCATTAGAAGCGTAGCTACCCAAAATATCTGAAGGACCTCAAAGACGAAAAGGTCAAAAAGGGTAGTCACTTAGGTATTTTTTATGATCGAACTCCACAATACTATAACTTTGGATTCGTGGGTCCTGAATATAAGGTGTGGTACTCACATTTGCACTGTTTTGCAGGGTCTAAAGGAAAGTTGGAGGTTGAAGCATGGAGAGCTCAACTAGACATGGGAAATAGGAAAATCACGCTTGTCACAAGGATTGGAAACTACGAGCTCATGCTGAAGTCTGAAGTTAGGATAGATTTAAATAATTGATGTTATTCGTTAGAAATGACAAGAAACATTATTTCATTTCATGATTTGTTTAAGGATGGTTATAAATTTTCATTTGATAATGAGAATGGAGATATTTTGGTTTATTCAAATGGTTGTTTTATGTTTAAAGCTTCTCATTACAAAGGCATATATGAAAACTTTTAAATGTATTAGTCATAATGGCAACGTGATTTTAAATGTTGGTTCGTCTAATGAGCTTGATAAATCAAAATTGTGGTATTCCCGTCTTGGGAACGTAAACAAGAAACACATCGCCCAACTCTAAAAGGATGGAATGTTGGAATCATTCGACTTCAAATCGGATGATGTATGCGAGTCTTGCTTATTGGGCAAGATGACTAAATCACCATTCATAGGATCATGTGAAAGAGGTGAAGGATTATTGGACTTAGTACACACAGATGTGTGTGGACCATTCCGATCTGCCATAAAATATGGAAAACGCTACTACATTACGTTTACTAATGATTTTAGTAGATATGCATATGTTTATTTGATTAAAGATAAGTCGGGTACCTTTGAAGTATTCAAAAGGTATCAAAACGAGGTAGAGAACCAACTGGGTAGAAAGATAAAGGTACTCCGATCCGATAGAGGAAGAGAATACCTTAGTATCGAATTTTTTGATCATCTTAAAAGCTGTGGTATAGTTTCACATTTAACTCCTCCAAGAACACCATAACTAAATGTAGTTGCTGAGAGGAGGAATAGAACCCTATTAGACATGGTCCGATCTATGATGAGTCGAGCAACACTTTCAATAAGCTTCTGGGGTTACGCATTAGAGACAACCACCCATATCTTAAATCTTGTACCCACCAAGAAGGTTTTGAAGACACCTTTTGAGGTATGGAAGGGAAAATGTCCTTCTCTTAGGGACATCAAAATATGGGGTTGTGAGGTTTACGTTAAATGAGAAGCTCAGGATAAACTAGAAGCCAGATTTGAAAAGTGTCTTTTCATCGGTTATCCAGAAGAGTCATTTGGATATTTGTTTTACAAACCCAAGGATAATGTGGTATTTATAGCTCGAAGAGGAGTGTTCCTTGATAGAGAAATGATATCTAAAGAGGACAGTGGGAGTAAGATAGACCTTGAAGAAATTCAAGAGTCTGCCGATGAAGAACCTATAGTGAACACTAACACTCAACCAGAGGTGGTGACACCTGTTAAGCCTGATGATATATCCTTACCCATTCGCAGAACAAGTGGTAGAGTCAGCAAGCCTCCTCAGTTCTACTATGGTTTCCATATTGAAGAGGACAAGATTAGTGATAGTAAACTAAGTAAATTGGATGAGCCTGCTAACTACAAGGGAGCGATGGCAAGCCTTGAGGCTGCCAAGTAGAAGGAAGCTATAAAAAGTGAGATTCAGTCTACGTATGACAACCAAGTTTAGAATTTGGTTGACACTACACCCGGTCTTAAGACGGTGGGATGTAAGTGGATCTTCAAGAAGAAGACATACATGGATGGGAAAGTACACACGTATAAAGCTAGGTTGGTAGCAAAGGGTTATACTCAAATCCACGGGATTGATTATGAGGAAACCTTCTCACCAGTAGCTAAAATAAAGTCAATTAGGATAATGCTTGCCATAGCTGCATTTCATGATTATGAAATATGGCAGATGGATGTCAAGACCACTTTCCTTAACGGAAAACTAACAGAGGATGTGTTTATGGTACAACCAGAAGGTTTTGAAAATGCAAAGTATCCTAAAAGAGTGTGCAAGCTTCAAAAGGCCATTTATGGACTTAAACATGTTTCTCATAGCTAGAATCTCTGCTTCCATAAGAAAGTCACACAGTTTGAATTTTCTAGAAGTGAAGATGAGTCTTGTATATGTGTCAAAGTCAGTGAGAGTGTTGTAGTCTTCCTAGTATTATATGTGGATGATATACTACTCATAGGAAATGATATCCCAACATTACAAAGTGTAAAAGACTGGTTGGGGAAATGTTTCGCTATGAAAGATTTGGGAGATGCAACATATATTCTTGGTATAAAGATTTACAAAGATAGGTCAAAATGCCTTATAGGACTTAGTCATAACACGTACTTAGATAAAATTTTGAAAAGATTCAAAATGGAGAAATCTAAGAAAGGGAATCTACCCTTACATCATGGCATAGAGATTAGTAAGGGTCTATGTTCGAAAACTAATGAAGAATTAGACATAATGAGTCGAGTCCCATATGCTTTGGATGTAGGATTGATCATGTATGCCATGACGTGTATAAGGCCTAATGTCTCCTTTGCTTTGAGCATGGTGAGTCGACATCAGCAGAATCTTGGTGAAGGTCATTGGACAGCTGTAAAGAATATTCTTAAGTATTTAAGAAATACTAAAGACAAGTTCTTAGTTTATGGTGGAGAAGAAGAACTCAGAGTGACTAGTTATTGTGATGCAAGTTGGCAAACAAATAAAGATGATAGTCGTTCATAGTTTGGTTGGGTATTCTTGCTGAATGGGGGAGCGGTGACATGGAAAAGTTCAAAGCAAGATACAGTGACAGACTCCACATGCGAGTCTGAGTATATTGCTGCTTGTGAGGCTTCAAAGGAAGCTATCTGGATGAAGAATTTCATTGGAGATCTTAGAGTTGTTCCAATAGTACAAGACCCCATTGAAATATTCTGTGATAATGAGAGTGCAGTCGACTTGACTAAAGAACCCAAGGATCACCGTAAGTCAAAGCATATTGAATTAAAATACCAATTTGTTCAAAGCAAAGTAGAAGAAGGAAACATGATTGTAAAGCACATACGATCAGAGGATAATCCAGCTGATCCATTCACAAAGGTATTGGCTAAGTCCAGACACGATGAACATGCTAGGAGCATAGGATTAAAAGATAATATAAAGTTTTAGTTGTTAGTTTGAATTTGAAACATTATAAACAATTATTGATATTATAATGGATTTGGTGATTAAATAATGAAGATTTGTTTATTTGCATGTGTGCTACCATTTACTATTGTTTATCATTGTGTTTTATTTTTGCATGTTGAGAATCCACTTCCTGAGTACTTAGTTTACTCAAACCTCATCAGTCGTTCATACTACAGGAATTAAGTATTGATTTAAGACTGTCACGGAGTGTTGGTAGATTGTCTATAAATATTAGACATAGCATAGAGAATGGTGCAACACTCATGAGTACTTAATGGGAATTAAGTATAGGTGAAACCCGTACTTAGAGAGATTACTTCATGGATTAATATCACGAGTAATTCTAAGATGATAATATCCTCTATTCTTAAAATAGAGATACATCGAGTTTCTAGTTTTTCAAGTTTGTTATACTTTAATTTATTCAAACATTGCGCGTAAATGCCAGTTATAAAGGATATGCTAGGTATGACATGATGAGTTGACTAGTTTTATGTATTCAAAGTTTATTTGTTCCTTTTGCCTAAATGGGAAAGCAATATCTATGGGCCCCTCGATGATTAGATGTTGACTTAATTGTGCTAGGCCTGATCGGGACTAAATTGATGTGTTCAATTCAGTAGTCTTATATAGTCAAATAATTAGACATCAAGAAACATAATGTTGAACCTAGAGATTGATTAAAATCCATGTCTCAGGTTCATACGATATTAGTAGAATAAAGGAATAGTTCATCACTTATCTAAGGGTTGTCTCTAAGATATGATTCAGAGTTTGATAGTTGCACTAAATGGCACTCTCTACTTAGTTAACCATGGTAGACTTAGACCAATTATAGTTGATGAGTTGTCCAAGCGGGAGACTGTTGGATTTAGTGTTTAAGTTTATAACTAATTGGTAAGACTGTCATCAAAAGTAGAGTCCTTTTTGGGTTTCCCTCAGTGAACCATTAAGAGAAAATAATAAAGGAGAGATAATATTAATTAAAATTATTATTATATGTATAATTAATTGGTTTATTAATTTATTAATAGTTGGTAAATTAATTAGAAGTTAATTATAAAGAAGAACGGGCTGAATATGAACTAATACAAGGTGTATTAAGTTAAACGGGCCAGGAAGACCCATAAGGGACCCATGGGACGTTTTTTTGGGGGGATCCCACATCCCTCCAAAGAGTTATTCCAAGTCTCTTCCTCTCCATATAAATAGAGGGGCATGCCAAGGCTTTATTTGCTCATTCTCTCTTTCTCATTCCTAATCCTTGTAAGAGTCAACTCGTGTAATGAGACCTTAGGAGTTCGAATCCCTTTTTCTCTTTGGTTCGTGGGTGTGAGCTATTAGAGCTACTCTCGTTTGAGTACTTGACTCTAAGTTCGACCAAGGTGGTCTGTGCGTGAGAAATCTAATTTTCTCAAAGGTTAGTATTTTCTTATTTATTTCTTTTAAGTTGCTTTTATTTATTAGGTTAAGATCCTTTGGGGTTTAGTTTCCTTCTTGCCCTAGATTAATTGTTGTTTCCGCTTCATGTTAATCTAGTCAGGGTATAGAAATCCTATCACTTTCTTTCTTGAGGAACCATGATTGACTGCATATACTATAATGATATATACATCAATGTCTCAAAAGTTTTGATTGTGTTCTTGGATAGTTATAGCTTCCCACTGGTAAGCAAACAAACAAAATGAGATTTTGGTTAAAGGGTTTATTGGTTATGATTAAAGCACACTTTTAATTTATGTGTTAGATAGTGAATAGCATTAGAACGAACATGGTGGCAGTAACTAGGTCACCTTCTTAAATCATCTTAGGCCTAACAGAGTATGAAGCAAATTTACTATGGCATTCACTTTTCATTACATAAAAGAAAGATTTGGAATTAAGCATGTCATTGTAATAATAGGCAAACATACTTTTTTAGATAAGTTAACGACACAGTAGGCTCACCCGAAAAACTAAAAATGGATACATGATTTAATTGAGCTTATGGAACATAAGCCCAAAGACAAATAAAAAAAGTAGTATATTTTCAAAGTTATTATTTTTTGACACACAATACTTAAAACACCCACACACAGAGAAAATTGATGTTGATGGCTGCTAGCTCCAACCATGGTCGAAAAATGTCAGCTTCTTCCATCGACCGCTGATTATTGAGGTAGTATATCTTTGTTATTAGTTTTGCTTTTGATTTAGTTAAGATTATTGATTGGAGAAAATAGTTTGCATCAATGCACATTGACGCTTTTGATTGTGGCTGTTTGTTTTTATGTGATAGTCATTGGGTTACTCATACACTTGTTTCATCTGAGGGTAGAAGACGAAAGGAATTTACAAACCGTGATTAAAAACATTTGTTAAAGTGTAATATTGGATTGCATAATGATATTGGCATTAGACATGATTTAAAATTGTTTGAAACGACTTATTTTCCTAACTTATTTTCCCGGCTTATGAGTTTTTTTTAAACTTATAAGGTTTGTCTTTTTGTGCTTACATGGTTGCTTAGTCCAGCTTATGGCATTATATGTTCCTCGGCTTGAACAAGCTATGAAATTTGATCGCGTATATGTTATGCGTATGCTTAAGGTACGTAAAACTAAATTCAAAATAGTGCATAAAACTGCTTAGAGTCTGCTTATCGTGATTTCATTCATTTTTTATGAGATGAGATGATGGTGATATTGATTATAACAGGTAGATGTGACGCTTCATTGGTGCTTTCTTTGCTGATGGTTGTGTCGCTTGCGCTTTCTTTGCTAATACTTGAGCCCTTATTTTTTACAGACGATAAGAGCAGAGCCACATGTTCCTTGGGTTGCATAGGCCAGGAAATGTGCTTGCTTATATATATTGTGAAAATAATCGCAAAAAAAGGTGCGTAAAACCCAAAACAATTTTGCATCCTTTCAGGGGTTATGGTTCAGTCCATATACAGATAGGGGTCACTTTATTGCAAATAAGAATGTGGCACTTTTAGAACCGAAGGAAAGACAAGGGGTCAAGGATATTTGCAGCATTTAAATCTGATTAACATATTTTAATTCCAAAATAGCTGTAAGTTAAAGTATAGCATTGCGAGTAGGTTATAACAAGCGTGCAATTTGCGCATTGAAGAGAAAAAAACACATCTAGATGAATATGACCAGTACGAGTTGATGAAGAGTTGAGAATTTGAAGTGCGCCTCATGGTTTACAGAATGCAAAGGCACAAAGTGACAAATCGGAAAGTGAACCATAAGCTGAAATGCCTCATCAATCTCAGGTACTAAATTTTGTTTGTTATATGAGTTTATTAAATACATATATGTATTTGTGTTTCTGATTGATGATTTTGGTATTTTATTTTTGTAGATCAATGACCAAGAATTATAGAAGAAATAGATTGATATATGCTCGAGAATTCATCTACACTAAAATATCGCAATGGCAACGACAATCAACCACGGTCCCCCTTCAGCCAATCCAAAATGACGCTCACTAAATTGTCCCGCAGCGGAGCACGAGCTATACCACTCGTTGTTATTATAAAACTTTAAAGAAAAAAACAATAATTAATTAGTAGAGTAAATTTCTCATTATGCTAAATAGTAAAAAGTAGATACAATAATAATTAGGTTCTTTTTAAACTCTGTGTTTTTATCGAGAGACGATTCTATTAAAAGGGAACGAGTATATTAGTTGCATGCATATATGCGTGATCGGTAACGTATTTAATGTTTTTCTGTTGATTCAGACCTTTTGGGAGTAATAGAAAGTTGGTTCATTGTTGAGACATATATATGTCGGCCAAAAGTTCAATATAGACCCAATGAAACAATCCTAGCCACTCATTTTTTCATCAAAAATAAAAAAACTCACTTTTCACCTTTTAAAAAAAATTAAATATCTCACACACTGTTAATCGTTACGCAAAACAAAACATACCATCGCAACAAGAATTAAATTATCTTTCTATAGAGGGGCGACACTATGTACTTTCGACGAATTTTTTTTTATGATTTTATGAAATCATATACGATTTTATGAAATCATATATGATTTTATGAAATCATATACGATTCGTTGTACGAATCAATATGTATTTGTGTTTCTGATTGATGATTTTGGTATTTTATTTTTGTAGATCAATGACCAAGAATTATAGAAGAAATGGATTGATATATGCTCGAGAATTCATCTACACTAAAATATCGCAATGGCAACGACAATCACCACCGGACCCACTTCAGCCAATCCAAAATGACGCTCACTAATTGTCCCGCAGTGGAGCACGAGCAAACCCACTCGTTATTATTATAAACTTTAAGAAAAAACAATAATTAATTAGTAAGAGTAAAATTCTCATTATGCTAAATAGGTAAGAAAGTGAATACAATAATAATTAGGTTCTTTTTAAAATCTGTGTTTTTATCGAGAGACGATTCTATTAAAAGGGAACGAGTATATTAGTTGCATGCATATATGCGTGATCGGTAACGTATTTAATGTTTTTCTGTTGATTCAGACCTTTTGGGAGTAATAGAAAGTTGGTTCATTGTTGAGACATATATATGTCGTGCCCAAACTTAAATTTCGTCAATTATTAAGTTCGAGACACGTATATGTTGGGCCCAGACTTGAATTTTGCTAATAATTTTTAGTGATTTTAGTGTCATCACTTATATTTTATGTAATTGTGATTTACTTGAGATCAATGGCTTAATCAGGTTTAGCATACAACCGAGTCAGGAGGTGCGGAGTGTACACTCGTTTTAGCTAGCTTGATGCCGCCACAACAAAGTGTGGTTGTCAAGGGGCCCGCGCCCCCTTACAGGGGCAAAGAGCAGCGCCCCTTGCGGGTTAAAGAGGCAGAGCCCCTTGTTGGGTCGAAATACTTCAATCTGAAAGTGATCTTTACACGATTCAGGAAATATATCAAGACAATTTTATTACTACCTCCGTCTCAAAATTATTGTCCATCTTTCTTTTTTAGTTTGTCCCAAAATAAATGTCCATTTGTAAAAATAATAGTTGGATTTGTTTCAGTTTACCATATTACCCTTAGTTTAAATTGGTATTTACAAACATAAAAGAAAACACTAATTACTTATAAAAGGGTAAAAATGTCTTTTTTTGCTTTCATAGAAACCAAAGCAGTAATTACTGCATTTTTTCTTAAACTGTGTATTTCTTGTATGTGAACAATAATTTTGAGATGAAGAGAGTATTACCACTCACAAACACAACCAACTTATAAGAATAATTACGCTCTAAGTACAAGCGAGGTAACAATGTGATTTCTTAAACATTTTAGTATAGACATGGATGATCTAGTCAAATGTTCGATCGTGCTATATATATGCAAATGCACATGTATTCTTATTTTAGTGTTAATAACTTATTTTATTTAATTGTGTTTTATTGTGACTAAAACCTTATACAAGTTTATTTTGTTGATCTCAATCCTTGATCGATTCCTTAGGTTGTCTAAGGTTATATTACCTTGGATAAATTCAAAATGATTTGTTGTAGAAACTTTGTATGTATACTAAAGTGTATGCGGAATCTACACCTCAATACTTAAAAGTATTATGAATAAAACAGTAATCGTGAATAAATAAAGATATAACCAAACGCTCCAATATTATTTAGATCAATAATATGAGTACTCTTCACTAGTACTAGGGTTTACAACCTTGAAGTTTTTTTAAATCGACTTGACAACTATGAAAACTTGTATGCAAAACTTATATCTCAACTAATGCCCTAGGACCTCCTTTTATAGACTAAGGAGTCCTAGTCGGCTTACAATATATTCCTAAGATATCATAATCTTTTCTAAACATAAACGTAATCTCTTAAACAAATACATTATGCATATCTTGTACAAAAATATATTAATACTTATCTTCACAAGTATTCTTGTTCTCCAAACAATTTTTATCTTTTTAAATCGTCTTTATCCTCTTGACAGTAGTAAGTCTTCTAGCAGTTGTAATTCAGCAGCATAAACTTTTGTACCAGCAGTACTAATAAACATAAGTAGTAGTAACATTAGTACTAGCAGTACTAATATATACTCACAGTAGTAACATGTACTAAGAGTCTTAACATTACTACTTAGCTTATATTTCAGTCTTCAACTCTGAGCAGTCTTAACTTCAACTAACAACAGTATCATTAGCATTTATAAAAAATTTCTTGCCTGTCCTCTGATAGTACCTCTTTGCCCTCATACTTAGCAGAGAGAGCTGCCACTTCAAATCCATTGCTTCTAGATCATCTTCATGAATTTGCTCTAAGTCTTGGTGTAGAAGATTAGAACCATTAGGATTCTCAACCATGAAAGCATACACAACATTATCATTGAAGCTAGCAATACTAACTTGAGGACTAGCAGTGTTAACATTAGGGCTAGCAGTACTAACTTCATATGCAGGTATAGCAGTATTAACATCATTAGTACTGCTAGTGCTTGGAGCAGTCATAAAGGCCAAGTTTTGAGCACCACTACTTGCACCAACATATTTCTTTACTTTTTGTTCAACAATTTTGAAGTTGTTGTACAAATCATCAATGCTCATTGTTTTAATTTCAGGCTTATTCATCCAGACAACAACATGAGTGTTCCACTCAGGGGGCAAGCTGCTCAAAAAAATTGAATTTAAGTATTCTTGAGAGATGACCACACCCAAAATTGTAAGCCTACTAACAATCTTCTGGAGCCTGTTGAAAATTGAGTCAAAAGACTATGTGCTTGATGCACTAAAATTTTCATATTGTTGCTTCAAAAGTGTCTTCTGTGTTTTCTTAGTAGCTTCATTACCTTAAAATCGTGTTTCAATGGCAGCAAACATTGTTTTAGCATCATGGTACTGACTGAATGTAAGTTGATGTTCATTAGGAAGAGCCATGAGTAGCAAGCTTCTAGCTTTCACATCATTCTTTTTGTTGGTCTTTTCTTTAGCAGTTACATGTACAGACATCTTCATAACTGAAGTACCATTCTCTTGTGCTGTTTATGGTATAGACACCCATGAGTTACCATTCTCTATGACCTCCCAATAGGCATAGTCTTGGGATTGGGAAGTACCATGCTTAATTCCTTATCACCCACATCTTATACTCACCCAGTTTGAGTATGGGTAGCTTAGCAGTAGTATTACTATTTGTAGATTCAAATTCCATGTCTTCTAGATCAAAGTTTCTCAAAGCAAAGCTCTTATACCACTTGTTGATCCCAATCCTTGATCCAAGTCTTGGTGTCTAGGTTAAAAATTACCTTGGATAAATCCAAAATAACTTGTTGTGAAACTTTGTATGTATACTTAAAGTGTATGCGGAATCTACACCTTATACCTAGAAGTATTATGAATACACAGTAATCGTGAATAAAAAATTATATAACCAAACGCTCCAATATTAATTAAGATCATAATATAAGTACTCTTCACTAGTACTAGGGTTTACAACCTTTAAGCTCTTCTAAATTGACTTGACAACTTGTATGCAAAACTTATATCTCAACTAATGCCCTAGGACCTCTTTTTATAGACTAAGGAGTCCTAGTCGGCTTACAATACATTCCTAAGATACCAACATAAACGTAATCTCTTAAACAAATACATTATGTATATCTTGTACAAAAATATCTCAATACTTATCTTCACAAGTATTCTTGTTCTCCAAACAATCTTTATCTCTTTAAACCGTCTTTATCCTCTTGACAGTAGTAAGTCTTCTAGCAGTTGTAATCCAGCAGCATAAACTTTTGTACCAGCAGTACTAATAAACATAAGCAGTAGTAACATTAGTACTAGCAGTACTAATATATACTCACAGTAGTAACATGTACTAGCAGTCTTAACATTACTACTAGCAGCACTAACTACTTAGCTTATATTTCAGTCTTCAACTCTGAGCAGTCTTAACTTCAACTAACAGCAGTAACTTTATACTAACAGTACTAAATTATACTAACAGTAGTAACTAGCAGTGGTAACTTTATACTACCAGTACTAACTACTTAGCATAATTTCCATTATGTACCTGAGCAGTAGTAACTCTAAGAATCCTTGAAGTCTTTTAAGTCCCAACAATCCTCCCCTAAACTTGATGTTCATCTTCTGAATCTTCAAGTTTCTTTGTTAAAAGTCTTCATCACTATCAGGAAGATGCATTCAAACCTTTTATTGACCCTTTTGCTACTTTACCATAAGCTTGAGTAGTTGATAGCACATCTCATTCCAATAATCAGTTTGAAGTTTCTTGTTTAGCATATTTGTGATTGTTATTGGTGTGAGGGGATATCTCTTTTCAACTAACATAAAGATGTGCACATTTCTAAACCTTACAAAGTGCACTCCACATGAATCATACAACTTCCAAATAGTCACTGTATATCCTTGTAGATTTCTCCATACATCACTCTTTATGTCTGGTTCAAACATGACTTTTAAATCACCCCACAACACTCTTTCATGTTCATCTTCAGGCCTTGTATCACCATGCTTTGTTTTGACCAACTTCCAAATTGTCTCCAAGTCTTCTCTGTTAATATCCTGAAGCATCCTAATCATTGAAGAATATCTTTTGGAACTTCCATCTACTCTTATCAATTGATAATGTCCTATTATTCCTTCTTTAATAATATTGTATTTAACAATCACTGGTGGTTTGGTAGCAAGTGGTATAGCATTAATTGCTATATCGTCATCTTTTCCTATCACCAAATGCTTTTTCAGTTCAGCTTCATCATCTACTTTAACTTCTTCATGCTCATCAGTCTCTTTATCATCTTCCATTCTTTGTCTCTTTGAAGATTCTTGTTGTTGCTCTTTCCCTGCTCTTTTCTTACCAAGTATCTTCTTTTTGCTGCCTTTAGCTTTCTCCTCACTACTTTCTGCCTTCTTTGACTTATCAGATTCCAGTTTATCCTCTGTACCTTTAGAACTTTCTTGTGATTCCTTTTTGTTTTTAACTACCTCAGAATCCATAGGAATAAAAGTATTTACTCTCCTCATTTTATTATCAAATAACTTCTGGATCTCTTCATAGCTCTTGCTCTTCAACTGATTATGTTTGTATCCACCCATGTTTTTAAGATAGGTGGACATTAGATTCCTCTTTTGAGCTTTAGTTGGTGGCTTTCTTCTTTTCTCTCTAGCTCTAAGCATTGCAAAGTGTTTCTTTCTTTTTTTCATAAGCTCTACAAACAGTCTTGATCTTTCTTCAATAGTTATCTCTCTTTGTTCTTCTATTTGTAGCCTCTAAGCTAACTCAAAATCTGCCTCCATCATAGCTTGTGTATTATCTCATAACTCAATTAAAGCTATGTTGGCTTTTCTTCTTTTATAAGTTTAGCCTCCAATTGAGCTTGAAGATTTCTTGCCAAATCTTCATTAAGAGCAACTTGATCTTTTCTTTTCAGAGAAACTTCAGGCTCAATCATGATTGCTTTGCCTTTGTCTTTAATCATTGAAGGTTGTGATTCTTGTGGAGTTTTGAATTCACTTAGCTCCTGAACTACAACCCTCTAGCCTTGGGTCTTGTAGTTTTTGTTGTTGTAGCAGCAGTAGTAACAACTTTAGGTTTAGCTGCTTTGATTTGAATAAGTGTTTAAGCCAAAGTTATTTCTTCAAACATTTCTTCATTATCTGACCTCCCCTGGGTATCATCAACTAAAGAAACATCAACATCCTTATCAATGTCTTCAATGCTCCTCCCCTGTTTGGATGCATCTTCATGATCACCCAAACTCTCCTGATCTTTAGAGGATTCAACTCTCTTAGACATACCAACTTTCTTTAGTCTTTTCAAACCTGTAGTTCTTAACTTCTTCTTCCTTTCCAACCTTTGGACCCTCTTCTTTAAATCAGCAATCTCCTTTGCTTGAGCATCCTTTGCCTTCTCTAAATCAAGAACCT
>BQNB010061322.1:0-36546 GCA_026074375.1 Tanacetum coccineum | reverse complement strand
TATACTATTATATATATAACTTATGTTATTTACCGCTGGGTTGTTAACAGAGTGATGTCGTCTCCCAACCATCTTACTTCCGATATTAAGGATGCTTTTTCCTCCAAATTTCCTGACTTTATTCCGGACTATGTCCCAGCTTCATCGGGAAAAACATATTCTAGCTCTTCTAACTCATTTGGCGTAGTTCCAATAGCTTCACCAACTCTTTCGCTCTTTCACGATGATCCCTACATGAAAGTTATGTAAGCATTTTATGCTAAAAAATCACCTATCCCACCTCCAACTATCATACCTCAATCATCAATGCTTAATTACTACCGCCAAAGAAACGAGGTTGTTCATCCTCATCTACTCTTGGCCTACCTCAAGACATTGAGATAGGAGAAAGCTCTCGTAAGACAAGTCTGGAACATCACGAGGAGCAAATTGAGGAAATTTTGAATCACCTAGATAAACTCTCTCTCTCGACCGCATTGAGCACATAAAAGACAAAATAGAAGGTCTTGGAAAAGGTCGAGTGATCATACAACAAGATTTCGACAATATGGAAGCTGAACTCCAAGAATCTCATACTTAAATTGCTAAACTTCAAAGAAAGCAAATGGGAAATAACAACAAGATTGCTCTAGCTTGCTTTAGGATTGCTAATCTAGAACAAATCATTAAAGATATCCAGGTTCGTCACCAAGCAGATAAGGAAAGTCTTTGGGATGCAATCTATGAACACAAGAACAGCCAGGAAGGAGCATCGGGCTACTAGATTAGATACTAGTTATAGCTTTTGATAGAACATAGCCACGGGATGTGTGGTATATATAATAACACTTGTTAAATTTTGACTATGTACAATACAAAGGCAAGTTGTTCATGATATAATACAATGGTGATCCCGTTATACCTTGTTGTTTCATATTACCGATAAATATTATTCATCCTATATCCAAACCTGGAGATAACGATACACGAGAAATTTTAATAATATGCATCATTATCTCCGTCGTCATCATTATGAATTATACCATGACTTCTAATAAATCAGATGCTTGTTAGAATCCATATCAAATAAGTATTTATGATTTCAGTATCACTATTGTTAAAAATGCTTAAAGTTCAAAAATAAGCATTGCATTTTAAGCATTTTAAGACTTGTGATATCATTCTTATTATGTGTTGTCCTATGTTGATAGAATGCCTCCTAAAAGGACGTCAACATCTGAAGCATCAGCCATGACTCAGGCTCCCATCAAGAAACTAGTTGCTAATAGTGTTTCCGCAGCTCTAGAAGCACAAGCCGCTAACATGGCAAATACTGATAATACCACCAGACCAAGAGAAGTTCCTGTAGCAAGACAGTGTAGCTACAAAGAGTTCATGAGTTGCCAACCTATCAACTTCAAAGGTTTAGAAGGAGCTATTGGACTTATCCGCTGGTTTGAGCGAACTGAATCAGTGTTTTCCCGTAGCAACTATACCGAAGATTACAAGGTGAAGTTTGCTACTGGTACTTTAACTGAAGAAGATCTATCCAGGTGGAATTCTTTTGCCCAATCTATTGGGATAGAAGAAGCTTACAAGATTACCTAGGTTAAATTCAAGAAGCTTTTGATTAATAAGTACTATCCCCAAACTAAGGTCCAGAAGATGGAAGATGAATTTTACCATCTGACTGTGAAGGGGAATGATCTCAAGACATATGTGAGAAGATTCCAGGAATTGGCAACCTTGTGTCCCACTATGGTGCCAGATTCTGAGAAAATGATGGAAGTTTTCATCGGGGGATTGCCTCGAAGTATTGAAGGGAATGTTACCGCCTCTAAACCTCAAACTCTAGAGGAAGCCATTAACATAGCCCAGAGGCTAATGGATCAGGTAACAAAGCACACTCCGGTGCAAGTATCAAGTGATCACAAATGAAAGTTTGACGACAGAAGAACTTTCAACAACAACAACTACCGTAACACTAACACCAACAACCGCTACAATAATCACCAACCACAATAGAACAGAAGACAGGAAACCTTCAGGTCTTATGTTGTCACTCCAACTGAAAACAATGGGTATACTAGAAACCGTCCTTTGTGTAAGAAATGCACTCTGCATCACATAGGACCTTGCACTGTTAAGTGTAATACTTGCAACAAGGTGGGCCATCTGACCAAGAACTGTAGAAACAAAGGGCCAGCCACTGGAAGTAATCTGCTACCAGTGACAGTTACTTGTCATGCATGTGGAGAGAAAGGGCATTATGCAAATCAGTGCCGAAAGACCACCAACAACAATGCCCAGGGAAGAGCCTACATGCTGAGGGATAGGAATGCTCACCAAGACCCGAACGTAGTCACGGGTATGTTCCTTCTAAACCAACATCTAGCTAGAGTATTATTTGATTCTGGAGCCGATAAAAGCTTCGTATCCATATCTCTTGCCTCTATGCTAAATATTCCACCCATTACAATAGATACCTTTTACAATATCGAAATGGCTGACGGAAACCTAGTAAGCACAAACACCGTTATTCAGGGTTGCACCCTGACTTTGTTAAACCAACCTTTCGAAATTGATCTTATGCCGATCAAACTCGGTAGTTTCGACGTCGTCATTGGTATGGATTGGTTATCCAAGTATCATGCTAGAATTATCTGTGACGAGAAAGTCGTCCACATCCCAATCAAAGGTGAAACTTTGATCATTCGAGGTGACCAAAGTAAAACCCGACTAAATCTCATATCCTGTATAAAAACCGAAAGATATATATTCTGAGGATGTCAAGTTTTTGTAATCCAAAATGGAAAAGAAGTCAGACGAGAAAAGACTAGATGATATCCTAATAGTCAGAGAATTCCTAGAAGTTTTTCCTAAAGATCTACCTGGCCTTCCTCCCATTCGCTAAGTAGAATTCCAAATCGACTTAATTCCAGGAATAACACTTGTAGCCCGAGCACCCTATAGATTAGCTCCTTCAGAAATGTAGGAACTATCTAACCAACTTCAAGAGTTATCAGATCGAGGTTTTATCCGACCAAGTACTTCACCTTGGGGAGCTCCTGTCTTGTTTGTCAAAAAGAAAGACAGATCTTTCAGAATGTGTATCTATTACCGAGAGTTGAATAAACTTACCGTAAAAAATCGTTGCCCATTACCCAGGATTGATGATTTATTTGACCAACTTCAAGGTTCGAGTGTCTACTCGAAGATTGACTTAAGATCAGGCTATCATCAACTGAGAGTCAGGGATGAAGATATTCCCAAGACTGCTTTTAGAACAAGATACGGACATTATGAATTTCAAGTGATGCCATTTGGTTTAACTAACGCACCTGCTGTATTCATGGATCTCATGAACCGTGTGTGTAAACCATACTTGGAAAAATTCATAATAGTGTTCATCGATGATATTCTTATCTACTCCCGTAACAAAGAAGAGCACGCAAATCATCTGAGAATAATCCTAGAATTACTCAAGAAAGAGAAGTTGTATGCCAAGTTCTCCAAGTGTGATTTCTGGATTCGTATCGTGCAATTTCTTAGACATTTAATTGATAGTCAAGGACTTCATGTTGACCCCGCCAAGATTGAAGCAGTTAAGAATTGGACATCTCCTACTACACCCATAGAAATACGTCAATTCTTAGGACTTGCCGGCTATTATCAGAGATTTATCAAAGATTTCTCGAAGATTGCAAAGTCTTTGACTGAATTAACCCAGAAGAACAAGAAGTATATCTGGGGCGAAGACCAAGAGACAGCTTTTCAACTACTTAAACAGAAGCTATGTAAAGCACCAATCTTAGCATTACTAGAAGGAAATGACGATTTATGATTACGTGAAGGCATCCCATCAAGGTCTGGGAGCGGTGTTAATGCAAAGAGAGAAGGTTATTGCATATGCATCTCGACAACTTAAGCCTAATGAAGAAAACTATACCACTCATGATCTCGAATTTGGAGCAGTAGTGTTCGCTCTTAAAATTTGGAGACACTATCTGTATAGCACCAAATGTACTGTGTTCACTGATCCTAAAAGTCTTTAGCATATCCTTCATCAGAAAGAGTTGAACATGAGACAACAACGTTGGCTAGAATTACTTGCAGGAATACGATAAATTTTTTTATTTGAAATTCGCCTACCAACCTGAACTGCCAAATGTCATAGCAGGATGCCTTAAGGCCGAAAGGAACGAATCACACCACTCCGAGTATAGATCATTAGTTAAGACCATTCATCCAAAATTACATCACAAAGTCTCAAAGCTCAAACTGAAAGCACTCAAGAAGAAAACCACCTGGCTGAAAACTTACGAGGAATGGACAAAGCATTTGAAATATGTCCTGATGGAACTCATTTTTACGAAGGCCTTACCGAGAGAGCGCTTTGCCACACTTCTCCCACTGCTTGGAGTTAAACAAATGTCACCAGAGACTCTGAAGGAACTACAGGATGAGTCTGTCTCCGAGTAACCAAGTGTTTCACATTGTATCATGTATATTAAAAAAAAAAAAAAAATTTTTTTTTAGATAAATGGCTTGCAGTTACTTCAGACTGTAACCCGGTTTTATCCCAGAGACTTAGTGTACGTTTCAGTGCATTATTTCTTTTCAGACAAGAAGTTGTCTAAGCCCCGAACCATTTTTCTCATAAACAATTTGTTTTATCAAACATGTTCGGGATGACCAAATCAAACATTGACACGGGTCATTGTTTGAGGGGGAGAATCAGTATTTCTAACAGTTATTGCAGGTCAAAAGGACGTACTGTTGCTGATTCTATTGCTGAAAGATTGACACGACCAACCGCTTACAAATTCAAGACAGATTGCAGTATCATTCCTGTCTGGGTATTCTAAAGGTCTAGTTTCAATGCTCACTTGGATATTTGTGCTATTATCACCTCACCTCATACATTGAGGGGGGAGATTGATACACTTTAAGTCCATCTAGATCAAAACCATTCACAAGTTTCATACTTTTGATCGGGGGAGAGAATGTGACTTAAACATGTAAAAACGGATAATTAATGATTCGATTGATTCTAAAATGCTAAAGTCCTATCCATGCATGTGCTAAACATCTTTCGATTATCGACGCACATGTGTAGGGGGAGCATAAGTGGTAATATGATCAAAAATGTCAAGGTACCAAAAGTTTGTGTTATACACACTATCTAGATAAATGACAAAGAATCTTTTGTTTTCATGTTTGTGAAAGTGATCTTAAGAATGCTGAGGAAACAGAATGTTGTCCACCAGGGTATTCATTTGAATTCTCATGCGCCTGGTCTTCGGACTGATCTGAAAGCGCCCACTAGTGAAGTGGATTCCATAAATGTACCTTGTACAAGTTTGGATTTCCCAAGGCACTGTCATATCTTCGGGATATATTTCAAAACATCATCAGAGCATTCTGATTAAACTTTCGTTTGTGCCCCAAACAAATTTTATAAGCACATCGAATGTTTTTCAAAATCATTTTTTGCACAAGACAGGCCTTCTACGGTACTATAAATGTATTAATAATAAATACGCTGAAAAAAAAGGAATTATACTGTATAGTCAGCAAGAAAGTTAACTGTACTGACTCACTTCATTACCATCTCTATAGGTAGAAATACTTATAGTGTGTTAGTCTTCGGACATCTGGTCTAGAGAACGGTGAACATTAGGAATCTGATACTTAGGTATTAGAGGAACTAGCTTGTCACGTGCCGGAAAACCTGTCAAGAAGGTTCTTTGAATGAATCTATCTGATCACAGGTGCAGTATTCATACTGTAATCATTGATCCTCACGGAATCAGAGGTTAATGTAACCGACCAGATTGAGTATCGTCTATACCGGTTGCCCTTCAAAATAAAACCTTGTGTGTTCACAAAATGTTTTTTTCTAGAACACATTAAGTGGATTTTACATAACAAAATGTTTTTGTTGGTGACTAAATTGTTCTATCATAGCGAATGACGACTCAAAGTATCCGATGCAAGACATGCTCATATCCTTACTCACATATCTGAAGAAATCAAGAAAGTTTACATACAAAGCTTCCGCACAATCTCTGAAAATCAATGTCTTCTTCAAATGCTAAACGTTATGGAGATTAGAAGAAGATACATCATCAAAGCTTTCCAGATTCCAACAGATATGAGCATGTGAGACTAAAGATCAGCGTATGGCAAAGTCAAAGTGAAAGAAGATCACAAAGTAATTCAGAGAAGTAAAGCTTAAACAAGTCAAAGATCAAGATCAAGTCATCACATCAAGTTCTGAAGATCATGATCAAGGTGTTAAAGATTGAATTACCAAAGCACAACAAGTGAAGTACCCTATCAACAACGAGCTAAAGAGACAAGCACGAGTGAGCTTCAAACAACTTCTCATACCATCACTAGGGGGATAGTTAGGATCAGCATTAAATGGAGACCGAAACAAAGAAGCTTCGGTCACTCGAAGATACAAGACAAAAGTCTAGCTCGTTAGTTGATTAATTAATTAATGTTTATTAATGTAATTGGGCTGACAAAGAAAAAGCCTGAAAAGCCCAACAAAAGCCTAGAATGGGCAGAACCTTGTTAGTATAAATACACCTAGTTTAGTCAAAATTAGGTTAGACATCATAGCTACTCCATAATACTTTTCATCTTTAGGGTTTGTAGCAACTCTTGTTTCTTTCAATCAAAAAGTTCTTTAATGTTTAATCTTTTGTGCTATTGATCTTGTGATTAATCAATGGAATGATCTAGGGAACCTACAAGATCTACCTGGCCTTCCTCCCGTTCGCCAAGTAGAATTCCAAATCGATTTAATTCTAGGAACAACACCTGTAGCCCGAGCACCCTATAGATTATCTCCTTCAGAAATGCAGGAACTATCTAACCAACTTTAAGAGTTAGCAGACCGAGGTTTTATATGACCAAGTACTTCACCCTGGGGAGCTCCTGTCTTATTTGTCAAAAAGAAAGACGGATCTTTCAGAATGTGTATCGATTACCGAGAGTTGAATAAACTTATCGTAAAGAATTGTTACCTATTACTCAGGATTGATGACTTATTTGACCAACTTCAAGGTTCGAGTGTCTACTCGAAGATTAACTTAAGATCAAGCTATCATCAACTGAGAGTAAGGGATGAAGATATTCCTAAGAATGCTTTCAAAACAAGATACGGACATTATGAATTTCAAGTAATGCCATTTGGTTTAACTAACGCACCTGTTGTATTCATGGATCTTATGAACCGTGTATGTAAACCATACTTGGACAAATTCGTAATAGTGTTCATCGATGATATTCTTATCTACTCTTGTAACAAAGAAGAGCACGTAAATCATCTGAGAATAATCCTAGAATTACTCAAGAAATAGAAGTTGTATGTCAAGTTCTCCAAGTGTGATTTCTGGATTCGTATCGTGCAATTTCTTGGACACTTAATTGATATTCAAGGACTTCATGTTGACCCCGCCAAGATTAGAGCAGTTAAGAATTAGGCATCTCCTACTACACCCATAGAAATACGTCAATTCTTAGGACTTGCCGGTTATTATCAGAGATTTATCAAAGATTTCTCAAAGATTGCAAAGTCTTTGACTGAACCCAGAAAAACAAGAAGTATATCTGGGGAGAAAACCAAGAGTCAGCCTTCCAACTGCTAAAACAGAAGCTATGTGAAGCTCCAATCTTAGCATTACCAGAAGGAAATGATGATTTTGTTGTTTACTGTGATGCATCCCATCAAGGTCTGGGAGCGGTGTTAATGCAAAGAGAGAAGGTTATTGCATATGCATCCCGACAACTTAAGCCTAATGAAGAAAACTGTCCACTCATGATCTCGAATTAGGAGCAGTAGTGTTCGCTCTTAAAATTTGGAGACACTATCTGTATGGCACCAAATGTACTGTGTTCACTGATCATAAAAGTCTTCAGCATATCCTTGATCAGAAAGAGTTGAACATGAGACAACGTCGTTGGCTAGAATTGCTTGCAGATTACGATTGTGAAATTCGCTACCATCCTGGAAAGGCAAATGTCGTAGCAGATGCCTTAAGCTAGAAGGAACGAATCAAACCACTCCGAGTTAGATCATTAGTTATGACCATTCATCCAAAATTACCATCACAAATTCTCAAAGCTCAAACTGAAGCACTCAAGGAAGAAAACATCAAGGCTGAAAACTTACGAGGAATGGACAAAGCATTTGAAATACGTCCTGATGGAACTCGTTGTATTAAAAACCGAAGCTGGTTACCACTCTTTGGTAATCTGAGAGACTTGATCATGCATGAGTCCCATAAATCAAAGTATTCCATTCACCCAGGTTCTGACAAGATGTATCAGGATCTAAAGAAACTCTAGGTGGCTAAACATAAGGCAATCATCGCTGAATATGTTGGCAAATGTTTGACATGTTCTAGAGTTAAGGCAGAATGTCAGAAGCCATCCTGCTTACTGGTACAACCAAAGATTCCTATGTGGAAGTGGGAAAGAATAACGATGGATTTCATCACAAAACTACCCAAAACATCAAACGGACATGACACAATCTGGGTCATTGTCGATCGCCTTACCAAATCCGCACATTTCATCCCTACCCGAGAGACAGATAGTATGGAAACCCTTACAAGATTGTACATAAAGGAAATAGTCTCCCAGCATGGGGTGCCAATATCCATCATCTCGGATCGTGACATTCATTTTACATCCAGATTCTGGCAATCATTACAAAGTGCTTTGGGTACTCAATTAGACATGAGTACGGCATATCATCCCGAAACCGATGGACAAAGTGAAAGAACCATCCAAACACTCGAAGACATGCTTCGAGCCTGTATTATAGATTTTGGAAAAGGATGGGAAAAACACTTACCATTAGTAGAATTTTCCTACAATAACAGTTACCATGCCAGTATTAAGGCAGCACCATTTGAAGCGCTTTATGGTCAAAAGTGCAAATCACCTGTTTGCTAGGCCGAATTGGAGATATTCAACTTACGGGACCAGAAATAATCCATGAAACCATTGAGAAAATAGTGCAAATTCGACAACGCTTGCAAGCTGCAAGAGATCGGCAGAGAAGTTATGCCAATATAAGATGAAAGCCTTTAGAATTTCAAGTTGGAGATCGAGTTATGTTAAAAGTGTCACCTCGTAAAGGTGTCATTCGATTCGGAAAACAAGGAAAGCTTAATCCCCGGTACATTGGACCTTTCAAAATCCTTGAACGGATTGGCCCAGTGGCATATAAACTTGAGCTTCCTGAAGAGCTCAGTAATGTCCACAGTACTTTCCATGTTTTTTAATCTAAAGAAATGCTTATCTGACGAATCCCTTGTCATTCCAATGAAAGAGCTTCGACTCGATGACAAACTTAACTTTGTGGAAGAAACAGTAGAGATCATGGATCGAGAAGTCAAGCAACTAAGACAAATTCATATTCCTATAGTCAAAGTAAGATGGAACTCCAAAAGAGGACCAGAATTTACATGGGAACGCGAAGATCAAATTCGTGCCAAGTATCCACATCTGTTTTCAAACATCACTCTGGCATCCAACTAAATCTCGAGACGAGATTTCTTTTAAGAGAGGGAGACTATAACAACCCATAATTTTCATCACTGTATTTATCCATCTATTAAATTAGATGCACTGTAATATCCATCTATTATATATACCATCTTTTTACAGGGAAATTTTTCACTTTATTCCATTATGTAACATAGTTTACATAACTAAAGTAAACGAGCTCACGCAACCTCTACCAATGCCATCTATATCTATGTTTATATCATGTAAACATTCTAATATGTCAAGTCTATATCTTAATATCATTTTTACCAAGTACATTATCCATTTAACATACCATTTACAACGTTATATCAAAATAGACTTTATCCGTTAACGTTTATATCAAAACCCTAATTATATGTAATGTATACATATAAAATGAATGTGCCAGCCTTCAAGCATGTGTACAAGTGTACAATGCACAACATTTGAATATCTTTTCCCTCCTAAATCAAGTTACAACTTTCTAAAGCCCAATGTATAAGTCAATAATGCAAGAAAACCAAACTAGGTCATTTTACCTCCTAAATCACTTTAGTTTCTTACTACCACTTTAGCACAACATACAAACACTTAATGCATGAATTCTAAACCCTAAATCGTCCTAAAACCCTAAACCCTAAATGAAACCCTAAATCCCAAGTTTCATTTTAAACTTAAAACTAAACCTTAAACCTTAATCCTAAACCTTAAACCTTAATCCTAAACCCTAATCTTAAATCCTAAACCTTAATCCTAAACCTTAAACCTTAATCCTAAACCCTAATCTTAAATCCTAAACCTTAATCCTAAACCTTAAGCTATCCTAAACCCTAACCTTAACTCGAATTAAGACCAAAAACCCTATCCCGAAACCAAAACCAACCCGACACCCCCTTATTTCATTTTTAACCCATTTTAAACCAAACAAGCACCTTAAGCACCACTATTACATCACCACCATGTCATCTAGCAGCCACACAAGCACCTCCATCACCTTCTTGTAAGCTACTACCACCACTTGCACTCCAAACACCCTCCTCGTCACCCCTTGGCAGTCGCACCCTTCACCACCACTCCACACCTTGCATAGCTACTCCTAGCCCTTCTTAATCATCCTATATCTACCTTTAGTCATTACCCTAGCACCCTTGGTCCTTACTTTAAGCCACAACCCTTAGCCACCAAGTTTTCGAGCCCTATAAATAGCCAAGACCCCCATTCTTTCAATCACACCTTAAAAACTCATCACCACACAAATGGAGTTCTAAATCAGACCAAGGAGGACCAAGATAAGTCCCTAAGATCATAATTGAAGCTAAGAATCAAGAGAAAGAATCCATTGAAGTCATTTCTAGGCGTACGAAACCAAAAACACCATTTCGACCCATTTTAGCTCAAGTAAGCTCAAAATCTTATTCAATAAGCTCATGATCTGTTTTAGAAATTTTATTAGCCTTGTTAGATCCTATATAAACTCTTGTTTGATCCCTTAAACCACAAACCCATGCGTTTTTTATTAAAACCCTAAAAACGACCCGTTTTGATTTTCTCGCTAATGAATTCTTTTTCTAAACTTTTGTTACGTTAGAACATCTTATTTTAGCTTATTATAATAATCTATAACCTGCAAATATTATTTGGAACCCTAAAATAAGCTTGCATGGCTTTTTGGACTTGATTTGTAAATCATTTCCATGCAAGGGGTATATATTGTAACTATTTGGAAATTAACAAGTACAAGGGTTAATCCTGCCATATTCCTAAAGTTATAACTATAAGGACCTATCTTGCCAAGTTTCAAAGTTAAAGGTTTAAATTATATATACTTTATATATAAAGGACTAAATTTGTAAAAGTTTATAAATCAAGGGTATATATTGCCATTTTTGCAAACTTAAAATATAAGATATTATATTTTTATATTAATTATAAAAATATAGATAAATATTATAAGACCTGATTTTATTAAAACCCGACACATTTATCGTTATTAATCAACGATCGACGCATTATAAATCAATTACGTTATATATCTAACGTAATTTATCATCGACTAGCTTTTGAAAAAATTTAAAATCTTATCGTATCACGTTACTAGGGAATTTCATGTGCGGGTTCCATTTGGGTATTTGTTTTGACGAGTTTGCTGGGTTTACGATTTAAAGTACCCTAACTCCTCAAATGATACTACATGGCCTCTGAGATGATAGCCCTACAGTGAATAAAATATTTCCATAATTAATAAATTAAAGTAAATACGGTTAAACTTTATGAAGTTTTGAAAACATAAAACCAAACACACTAAGACTTGACATATTACCCCCCATGTTTGCCGTGACGATGCCGTTCTTTCATTTGATAACACTTTTGCCAACAATCATATTTCCCTATGAAGAGGAGTTCATCAGCCTCCGCAATTTTAATCTCTAATGTTTTCATAAACACCGCGAGGGGGGAACATTGCTATAAACAATGAAAAACAGTGTTTTTTTCCAACTGTATGCTATCCTGATATATTATTGCCTAAGTCCTTACTTTTGCCATTAAGACCCCACGACATGACACCGTTAATTTATCTTTTTAGCAGTAAGCAGGAATGCGGTGAATAATCTATTTGGACTAAAACTCCCCCGTTGTGTGACCCATATACTTTCTGGTAACCAATAAACGCACATTTCATTTGATATCACTATGCGGTGTTTGGCAAAGGCACCCTGGGAAACTTCTTGTTGATTAATTGATTATTCTCAAGTCTCGATGTCATGAGCTTAGGGCAATGTATAACCTGTTTTTCTAGAATAATTGTACTCAGTGGCAAATTATATACAACATTTATGGCGTTGTATATACATCGGAACCCCTTATTTGACCTTATATCAAACTGTTTAACTTAAACCTATACCAATCTTCATCAACCTTTGTGTTGAGTTTTATAGCAGTGTTTTTATCTCAGGAACTGAGCATCTTTTTCACATGAGTGGCACGGACTTGAAGATGGCTAAACTGTTATCATTCAAACTTTATGTTTCTAGATTTTGGGACCTCTCTTTTTGTAAAACTCTAATGAATAAATGAATGATAACTAAATTTTACAAGAACGTCTCTTTACGAGTCGTTTTCTATGATTATGATTGTTGTACTATGAAGTAATACCTCAGATTAGCTTCCGCTACTATATTTGTCAAAATGGGGGTGTTATACCTGATCACCCAAACCTTCATCTTCAGAGGAAACAACTTGTACAGATCTACCAATCTTGAATAATCTTTTCATCCCTGGAGTTTTTGACTTCCTTTTCCTTTCTAGATTCTTGACTCTCTTCTTCAAACTAGTAATCTCCTTTGCTTGAGCAGTCTTTGTTGTCTCTAAGTCAAGAACACTATCAGATAGTTTGGTACAAAGGTCCATTAATTCCTTAAGTGTCAGTCTGTCCTCCCCACTTCTAATTGTGTTAACTCTTGAGAGAGGTGGGTCATTGGACTGTGTAGGTACATTTTCCTCATTGGCAGTCTCATCTGCTATAGGCTCTGTAGGACCACTGGATTGAGGAATCTCAGTGTCTTTTATTTGTTTTCTCCTAGATTGTTTCTTCTGAGGTTGTGATGTTGATGGTTGAATGATGGGTGTGTGATGGGGATCATGTAGCATAGTTGAACCTTCACACATTTCTTCTTGAGATTAAACCATCATGGTTGGAAATTAGGGTGTAACTGCTCCAGATAATCCTTTCCCAATCCAATATATTGCTAAATACCTTCTTTGTGTGAGAGGGTGTAACAAAAACTTCATCATGAGTAGACATATCACCAACTTGTTTATCCATAAAGACTTGCACAAACCTTGGATACATTAGAAATTTGAACACAACAATCCACCTATCTTCACCAAACTTTGCCAGAAGATATACATAGAAGAGTTTGAATTTTCTGTTGTGGCTAAGCAGATTATTGCAGAGGCCATAGTGTTACTAAATTCGTTCCATGCAGTAGACTTAGCACTTAGGCATTGCAGAATAGTATGGATCAAAAACTTCCATTGAGGAGAAAAGAAAGCTTTGTAGAATGTATGTTTCTGAGAAGGTTTTTCATACCTCATTAAAGCAAGTTGCTCAAAAATATCAGCATTGGGTAGACATTCAATTCCTTCAACATCTTTCAATTGAAGATCTCTTCTTACACTTGTCTCAGTGATGATCACTTTCTTCCTATCCACTAGGGCTTGTAACTGAACTTATCCATTAATAGTTTTTACCTTTGTAGTAGCCCAAAACTGCTCAGTACATGAAGTATAGATTATAGGATTAACTGTTAACGCATATTTGATAGGATTCGCACTCAAGAAATCCAAAATTTGCTCAAACCATTCACTTTCAGTGGATTTAGCCAAGAACGCGACCATGTTGTGTGAATCAGCAAACTTTGGAGCAGACATTGTGATGGGTTTTGATGATTAACGATGAAATTGAGTTAGGGTTAATGATTAGAGAGTATATCAAAGATTAAAATCGAGTAAAAGTTTGAATGAAACCCTTAATCGAAGTATTTATATAAATACCCTTAACAGCATTAACGTTCGCTAGCAGTTGTAAGTTATGCCTAACAGCTTTAACTTTCAACTAGCAGTAGTAAGTAACCCAGCAGTAGTAACTCAGTAGTAAATTAAGCCTAGCAGCATTAACTTACAACCAGCAGTAGTAAGTTATGCCTAGCAGCATTAACTTTCTCTAGCAGCAGTAAGTTTATGCCTAGCAGCATTAACTTTGAATCACCAGCATTAACTCTAATTCCTTTCTAATCAGCATTTCCATCATCAAATTAGTATTTTAACTTACAAATTCTCTCTGTCTGTTTTTGATTTCTCTTAATTCTTTTAGCTCACAATTCTCTCTATCTGTTTTTAATTTCTCTTCATTCTTTTAGCTCATAATTCTCTCTGTCTGTTTTTGATTTCTCTTAATTCTTTTATCTCAAAATTCTCTCTGTCTGTTTTTATCACACATCTCTTTTTCTGTTTTTCAACTCACAACTTCTCTCAATTATTTTTCTCACTAAATCACTCTGTTTGTTTTTATCACACATCTCTCTTTCTGTTTTTTAATCTCACTAATTCTCTCTTATTCATTTACCTCACCATTTTCTTAATCAGGACTTTAAAGATTTAACATTCCAATACTGGCAATCAAATATTGAAATCTACTTACATCAAATGCTTTTGTAAGCAAATCTGCAACATTCTTGTTAGTATGAATCTTGATCATTTAAATTAGCTTCTTTTCATTGGAATCTCTGATGAAGTGATGTCTAATCTCAATGTGCTTTGTCTTTGAGTGAAAAACAAGGTTCTTTACTATGCATATAGTACTCTCATTTCATATAGTATCTTTGTAATGCATAAATATTATACCCATAATCCACAATTGATTTGAATTCCAAGCCACTTGGCCACACACATGAAGCTAGCTACATATATCAGCTTCTTATGTGGAATGTAGCAAACCACAGTCTGCTTCTTGCACTGCCATGAAATCAATCTACATCCTAGGAATTGACAACCCTCTGTTGTGGACTTCCTATCTAAAGTCTTGCCCTGCATAGTCCAGTCAGTATATGCCACCAAATCAAAAGGTGAATCCTTAGGATACCAAAGGCCTAGTTTTGGTTGACCTTTAAGATATCTAAAAATTCTTTTCACAGCATGAAGTTGTGATACTTTAGGGTTAACTTGGAATCTGGCACATACACATACAACAAACATTATATCTGGTCTTGAAGAAGTAAGATACATCAATAGGCCAATCATTGATCTATATATGTGTTCATTTATGTCTTCACCATCTGCATCTTTGAGCAAAGGCTTATGGGTTTCCATGGGTGTGCTTGCTGTTTTGATATCACTAAAGCCAAATTTCTTCAAAATCTCAGTCACATACTTGTCTTGGCTTATAAAAATCTCATCTTCCTTCTGTTTCACTTGCAGTCCTAGGATGAATGTGAGTTCACCCATAAAACTCATCTAAAACTTCTTATGAATCATCTTCTCAAACTCTATGCATAACTTCTTCTTTGTAGACCTAAAAAATGATATCATCTACATATACCTGTACTATCAGAATACCACCTTAGTCCTTCTTGATAAACAAAGTTTTGTCAATCTATCATCTCTGAAACCTGATTTTCTAACAATAAAGTGGACAAGGTCTCATATACCAAGCTCTAGGGCTTTGATGTCAAACCATAGCGAGCCTTTTCTACTTGTAAACTCTGTTAGAGAAGTCTGGATCTTCAAATCCTGGTGGTTGACAAACATAGACTTCCTTTTCAATCTTACCATAAAGAAAAGCACTCTTGACATCTATTTGGTACACCATAAAGTCTTTAATGAGGCCACCCCGGCTTAAGAATAGCCTAATTGCTTTTAATTCTACTGGCAACGGGGCAAAAACTTCATCATAGTTATTCCCTCCTTCTTGTGTGTACCCTTAAGCAACCAATCTTGCTTTGTTCTTTATGACAATGCCTCTTTCATTCTTCTTGTTCTTGTAAACCCATTTAGTACCTATGGCCCTTTTTCCATTTGGTAAATCCACCAGGTCCAAACATTTACATCTTGTGTAATTTGAATTGTAGAAGCTCACTTGCACATAGCTTCTATCCAACTTCGATCCTTCAAATGCTTAATTACTTCTATGGGTTCTTCTTATGATAAAAAGCAAGCAAGCAAAACAATTTTTGAAAGTCTTTATGTTTGTTCTTGCCGAACTGAACTAAACAAACCATATCTCAAATTCTTATCATACTTCTTATTTAAGGTTAAATTTAAGTCCTTCAATGATCTGTTTAACTGGATGATCGTTGTGTATTCTTGTAGTTGGGAATAGGACTGCAGTATATAATGCATCTAAATTGTTCATGTCACCTCTGCCCAACATCACACTCATCATCATCTGAATAAACAATATCTTCTAATTCAGGCATATTTGGATCATTGGGAAGTTCAATGCCTTGTTTTGAGATCAACAGCATTAACATATATCAGCAGAATTAATGTTAACTAACAACATAACATTGTTTAGTGTTATTTTCATCACTACAGAATTAATAATGTTAGTGCTGTTAAGTATTATCATCCTGCTCTTTGATTAAATCTTAGGCTCCTCTGTTCTATGAGGAACCTCATTACTTTCCCCTTCAGTTGGATTTCCACTTTCATTCCCTGGATCTTCAGCATCCTTCTTTTCTCCTCCCTAATGGTTTTTGTCTAGCATCGGAGAATCCTTTATAATTCTGAGAGAATATAATCATCAGGCATCCATCATTGGTAGACAAATGGTAATCTTGTCCAGGTAAACTGTCTCCATTCAAGCTTTACTTGCATCAGTCACATCTTTTGTACCTGCATTAACAAAATAGGACTAATTTTCCTCAACAACTTGCTTATAATTTATAGAATTTGTAGTGCAGCTATATAAAAAGCCAATTAGGTCTACTTCCTTCGCAATATTAATGTATTTTCACTAATTGTACATGCATGTTCTCTCTAACTAACCCTAGTTTCAACTTTTTAATACTCTGAATGCTTTGCTGATTGTATAGTATCCTACAAAGAACCCATCATCAGCCCTTTCCAGCAAATTAACCTAGTGATCATGGTATTAAGATCTGTAACAAGGGAGACACCTAAATGGTCTCCAGAAAGCTTAAGGCAGGTTTTCTACTAGAAAAAGTTCAAAAGGGGATCTTGGATATGAGGCTTGATAACTAACACCCTAAGTTTGGACATAACAAACAGGTATTAGACTGCTTCATACCCAGAAAAGTTTGGTTATTTTTGAATCATCTAGCAAAGTCCAGTAGCCTCTATTAATGTCCTATTTCTTTCTGCTACTCAATTATTTTGTTGTGGAGTCCTAGCAACACTAAATTCTCTCTTAATACCCTTTATTTCACAGAACTGATTCATGACCCTATTCTTGAATTCAATCCCATTATCACATCTAATCACTTTTACCCTAAGGTTTATTAGATTTTCTATGCCTGTTATGAATGTTTTAAGGATTTTACTAGTTTCATCCTTAGTGGCTAAAAAGAAAACCCAACTAAACCTACTAAAATCATCTGTGACAACTAGGCAGTACATCTTCTTCATTAAACTCTTTAAAAATATTAGGCCAAACAAATTCATGTGCAACATTTGTAATGATTGGCTGATTGAGCTGACTATTTTGGTCTTACAAGAAGCTTTATGTTGCTTTCCCTTCTAACAAGCAACACATGTTTGATTAATTTCAAAAAGTTTTGAAGCTAAACCTCTTACAAGGTTTCCCCTTACCGGTTTATTCATTGTTTTGAAATTTACATGTCCAAGCCTCCTATGCTAAAGATTAGATTCATCTGGTGTGGCTTTTGCAAAGAGATAAGTGAGACCTCCTTGAGGAACAACATTCTTTAAGTCAACACTGTACATGTTATCCTTTCTAGGAACTTTAAGTAAAACATGACGTTCATCAATTAACAAAAAGTCTGGAGACATAACAACACATTTAGTATCAGTAAAAAGAACACTATTCTTCTTGTCACACATTTGTGAGACACTTTCCTAGTAATTTTCCCTCCTTTGGAATTACCTCCAAAGGCAACAAATCCTCTATTAATTTCTTCATAATCAGTAAGATAGGATTTGTTTCCTGTCATGTGCCTAGAGCATCCACTGTCAATCACTCCTTTATTCTTCAAATCTTACTGTGGATTGCCTTGCACATAATGGTAGGAAAAATTAGTTTCTTTTGGGGACCCAAGCCATTACTGACTTGGATCTGCCTTGTGCATCAATATAGTCAAATCTTTTAAAGGACATTGATGCACCATTGTTTCTGGAGACATGGTCTAAAACTTTGTGCTTTGGTCTCCAAACCCAACATGCTAGCAGTATTAACCATTATTCCCTTAATAGTATTAACCTTTTTAGTGAAATTACTGTTATTAGTTGTTGTTATTTTGTTAAAAGGCCTTCTAGTAGTTGAATATGCATTATTAATAACGATTTTTTCTTAATTGTTGTTCTTTAATAAGGTCCTGGATATTATTCATTATCTCTTCTTGATTTTGAAAAATGGTATTAACTGTTCTAACAGTATTAACTGAAATTGTGCTAAACCTAGTTAAGACTGTTCTTGGAACCATGTTCCTTTTTGGACTGGGGTGAGTTAATTTAGAGAAATTTTGTTTGTTCACCCTTTGAAAATTGGTCCAAACTGGTTTTGCAAATCTTCCATTATTATACCAGTTATTGCAATCATTCTTCAAATGATCAAAACTACCACACACATGCCAAGCTTTGTTGAACATCTTAAAATCACTCCCTAAATTTTGAGACGTCTGTTGGTTCTAGTTTCTCTTGTTCCCTCTAGGACTAGGTGTGTTTTGCCTATTTTTATCAACTGATGTTTTCCTAAGAGATTTTACTTGCTCAGTAGACTTAACAAAGTTTATCTTAGCAAAACTTACTTTAGCTTATTTGCCTTTTCAAGCAATTTTAATAGTATATCAGTTTGTAGCTTTTTAGCTTATTTGCCATTTTAGTTTAGTCTAGTTGCTTATTCTTATGCCTGAGTGCTTATTAGGGGTAGTTAAATATCTGTTTTAGCTTATTTGCTTGTTTCTTGTTTTATTGTGTTTTGTTAAAACTAGCAGTACTAACTCAAAACCAGCAGTACTAACTCAAAGCCAGCAGTACTAACTCCAAGTTAGTACTGTTAGTTAAAACTGTTAGTACTGTTGTTAGTACTGCTGAGTTTTTCTTGCTTAATTTAGGTTAATTGTTTTTTTTGAATTTGCTTATTTAGAGTTAGTCTAGCTTATTTGATTTGTCTTAAGCTTATTTGAGCTTATTTGTGTCTTAGTATAAAAGTTTTAGTGTTTTTGCCATTCCTAGCCTTATTGCCTGCTCTAGCTTATTTTCCTTTCTTATCTTTTCGTGCATTTGCTTATTAGGTTTAGTTCCCAATCATATCCTTGTCATATTCAAACATCGATTTCCAATTCGTCATTCGATTCTCCATTCAAGCCTCGTTGGGACATAACGACCCGGGAACACTCTATACTACTTCCGGTTTTATTGATTTCGTGGATTTTGATCCTTGTTATATATTTATATTTATCTATATTTATTTATATATAAAAAGGAGTAAGATCGCGCGAGTCAAGTTTGTAAAAGAACTTGAACTTGTTGAAGAATAAGCCATGAGAGCAAAATTGGTTAGACCTTCTTCTACTTGGTCACACCAATCATAGCCAAAGCTATCACATTGAGACACTAAGGCATTTGAAGTAGTTTCCTCAACTGGCAGAGTCCTTCTGGTAGGCTCCTTGTTCCTGCTGTCTTGATTCCTGGGTGCCCTGCACTCCCTTGCAAAATGTCCTCTCTTATGGCAGTTGAAACACTCCACTTTAGACTTGTCAAACCTAATTCTTTCTTTATTGGCCATGTCCAGCTTCCTTCCAGTATTCTTTAGGAATCTTCTTGCCTTCATAGTCAGCATAGCAATGTTCCACCTCAAGTCCATCTCTTCTAGATCATCAGGATGGATTTGTAGTAGATATTCATTATCAAGCTGTGGAATAATTGGTTGGCTAGCAAAGAAGGAATAAATCACATCATCACTCAAATTTTCAACAGTTGTTGAGCTATCAGCATCACCCTGAGTGCTAGCAGTATTAACACCTTGCGCAATATTAACTGCTCTAGTTGCATCGCTAGTGCTGCTAGAGGACAGAAAGGCTACATTGTGTGAATTTGTAGTTGAGCTAGATGTCCCCTTGACCTCTGATTTATAATCCTTCAGGTTGTTGAAGAGGTTATCCAAACTCAATGTCTCAATCTCTGGTTTGTTCCTCCACATAATAGTGTGTATAGTCCATTCTTGTGACAAACTTCTTAAGAACTTCTAATTGATTTCTTCTTGAGGGATAACTTCACCATGCATCTCCGGTTGACTAATTAGCTTTTGAAGCCTTTCATAGGTTTGCTCAATCACTTCTGTGCTGGATGCAGCAAAGTTTTTATATTGCTGCTTCAGTAGATTTTTCTGCGTTTTCTTTGTAGCAGTATTACCTCCAAATTTGTTCTCAATAGCCCGCATCAGTGTCTTAGCATCCTTGTATGAGTTGAACTTTAATTGATGCTCATTAGGTAAGGCCATCAACAAAGTAATTCTTGCCTTCAACTCTGCCCTTCTTTGTGCCTTCTCTTCAACACTTATAGGAGGGATAACAGTCTCCTTACCATTAAAAGTTTTTGTTACTATGGGTGCATTACCATTTTCTACGATCTCCCATAGAGTGTAATCAATGCACTGTAGGTACTGCTCCATCCTCATCTTCCAGTGATCATACTCACCAGGTTGGAGTATGGGTAGCTTGATGGTTTGAGTACATTGAGAATCCATTAATTCTTGAAAAAGTAGATCTTGTGTGTAGTAAAGTTTCTTCTTATTCAAATCTTCTCACAAGCTCTGATACCACTTGTTGATCCCAATAGAATAGATCTTGCTTAGCTTGTATAAGGCTAAGTTGTATTGAATAAATCCAAAACAACTATGATAGAAACTTTGATTGTGAATATCAAAGACTATGTGGAATCTAGTCAATGATACTAAGAAGAATTTCAATGAAATAGTAATGAATAAGATTAATAACAAAAACAGTTTATCAAACTTTCAGCCTTAATATAATACAAACACTCTTAATAGTGTTAGGGTTACAAAACCTTGAAGCTATATCTATATCAAAACAAAACGATTTCTAAATATCTAACTCTATGCCCTAGGACCTCTGTTTATACACCAAGGACCTCTGTTCATATAACTCAAAGAAAAGAAAGTAAATCATAATGGGCTATTTAGAAAAGTTCCCCAAATGCATACCCTATTCCCATAATTTGCCCTAAAATAAACACAATTAGGAAATTGCCCCAATGCGACTTATGTGACTCATGCAACTTATGCAACTTTACTCTAAATGTGACACGTGTCATCCCTATCCAATGATTAGACTTACACATGTGTAAATATCAAGTACACATGTGTAGGGTACTTTTTGTACGACTTTCAATTTTACTTTCATTTGACTTGTACTTACGCATGTGTGTATTTGAACCTGCACAATAGTATTTTCAATGATTGGTTAGGAATGACATGTGTCACTATTTGGGATAAGTTGCATAAGTTGCATGAGTCACATTGGGTCAATTTTCTAATTGTGTTTATTTTGGGGCAACTTATGGGAAGAGGGTATGCATTTAGGGCATTTTTCTAAATAATCATAATTTGGTGTGGCTATGTTGACACTTATCATATTGAATATGCAATGTAGCAATTGATACAACCACAAATAGTGCAAAATCATACGTCGTTTGGTTGTCTGCAAAAAAGAATAGAGCATCATTAACTACAACAACTGTGTATCACACAATTAATTCAATAAGTATGAAACTAACACAACTTCAACACAAATATGATGGTTTGAACTTGAAGGGGTAGTGTAGTTCAGATTTGTTAGCAAACAGAGAAGAATATAAGAAATGAACATCAACAATAAGTAATAATAACTATAGAAAGAAGTATTAAAACCAATTAATCACCTTCAGTGCAATTGAATATGGAGTCTGTGGAGTGACTGTGCACAGACTGCATGATTCTAACACTGTTTGCATCTTCAGCGGCGGGAAAATTAGCAGCAAATCGTGGTTTTACATTTCGTGCACAAAGTTGAGGCTGTCTTTGGAAGACATCAGAATCGAGATGTGGTTGTGTCGTGCGTTTCCCAAAACCTGAATTAATTCCCGGTACGTCTGATGTTGTTCCTAAAAAATATTATGTCCACAGAAGGAGAAAAATGTCAAACGAAGCGGCAGAAAGTTTCAGTGAATAAACAGCTGATACATTCCACGTACCTTTCAAAGTTGCACTATGCGTGCGAATGTTCTATATGTCAGCAGTCTGAGTAGAAGTGGAGTTCGTAAACTAGTTATGCATATCTGGAGGATTAGTAGAAAACCATGGCCTAATATTTTGGCTATTGGATTGAGCCTGCATTTGCTAGAGGCAAAAATTAAGCTCAGACTAAGCGTTTTGGTCGGTTTAAGAAGATCTAAGTAGATCTGATGTTGTTTATGAACATGAGGGTGCCAAATGCAAAAAAGATTTAAAAAAAGATGACAAAAAATATATGTAATAAAATGCCATAGAAATTCCACGAACCTTTAAAAATGGCATTGTGCTGAACATCGGCTTCACAGGTCATGTAAGTTGTTGGGATTGACGAATTACACTTCTAAGCTACTTGGTGTGTCTAGATATGTGCTTAAAATTTCGTCTTAGAAGATATCACTTGTAGCTAGTCCATTAATAAGGATTTCAAAGAGCTTACTATAATAGTAATAGATAGAGAATACCAAATTGATATAACATAAAACAACTCACCTATTCCAACAACGTGATGCAGAGCAGTGGCTCCTAATTCACTCGATAATGCAGGAATAGCACCATGCTCGATGAAGTATTTTGCATTGGAGGTATGCCCTTGACTTGCATCATGAATAAGAGGGGTCTCACCTGCAACATTCAAAATATTTTTAATGGGGATTGATAGTGTAATATAGTGTGATTAGGAATTTTATTAGGAGTAGCATAGAGCCTTACCCTAAAAAAACATCCCAAACAAGGAAGAACCCTTGAGTGCGCGATCATGTGCTGGTGTTATATTATCAGGTGTATTACCGATAAAAAAATCCATACAAACCCATTGCAAATATTAACTTTACCATTCCAGCAAGGTAACCATCTGCATTAAGTTTCTAGCAACATAAGTGTGTGAATTCATTTACTTGAAAGTGGTATTGATAGACTAACGTTAGGATACCAGCATGTGAAACGGGTGGTAAATTATGAATCATGGACGATAAAGTAGTATATAGAGATGATATGCATGACTCATCGATTGCTTAAACTAAGAGCATAACCATTTTCCCTGAAAGAACTCCTAAAGCATATCAAAGAGCCAGCTAATGAGCCTGCAACAGCCAGGAGTGCTAAAAACCGAAAGTCAAATATCACATGCTCATATAAAAATCAGGAAATATAATAATCAGTAATGTACGATCCTTAAGCAGTTGCGAAGAGTGGAAGTAATAAATCTAAAACGGCTAGCTTTGCTACTGGATTTATGATATGATAGACACAAAATAAAAGAAAATCGTTAAGTATGAACATGTTTTTCCAGAGATTGGCACATAGAAAATACTTATAATCTCACCCATCCAACAAGTCCACATGAGGTTTGGAATATGAATTTGTTTTTCTCTTAACATTTTCCCCAAGATTCGAATTCTCTATCCCAGGTTACGTATGGTAAGAACTATGAATGTTGCCCCAACAGCTTCAGCGGCCCCAAGAAGATGTCGGATAGCAACCTAAATGGTTAACAGGAGTTTCAATATACGTTAGAACATGACAAACGATAGATCATAAATCGATCTTCTGATCTAATTTCATATCTTTCTTTGAAATATGAGAAAATGGACTTCTTGTTTGAAGGATCTTAACGACTTTACCTTTGAGGATGAAAAAGCCAAGGCACCAGATGTAGCATGATCAGAAACAGAGTTTTAATTGCAAGAGCCTCCACTATGTCACCTAATGACCAATTACAATATCAAATTTACAATTTTACATGCTAATACTGATTGATGAACAATCCTAAGAGAACTATAAATCAAACTAATATACCAAGAGGTGTAGAAGTAGCATGGGCGTTCACATAATCTATTTGATCAAGGGAAAGACCCGACTAGAAGTAAAAACAAAAAATGAAATAAAAATCAGTATCTTAGCATACCATTTCATTTGAACAGATAGCATGTTAACTGGAAGCTACTTCCAAAGTAGATATCGACTTTCTTGTAAGAAGAAAGCCCATTTTCGGTTAGCAAAAACCCTAACAAACCATATATTAGATGACAATGGGTAAAAGTAGCCCAAAGTGTACTTATATTGAAGCAAAATAGATTGATAATGCAATGATTTAACATTAAAAATTTACTAACACTCGATAAGAAAAAGCTAAAAAACTGTTTATGGGTCTGGCCCAGTTCAGCATGTACTAAAGATTTGCCTGCTATCAAATCGGCCCCATCCTCCCATTTTTCAACCTCTACTCATACTAAATAATAGACCATATGACTTCTCAAGAGTTCTGTGACATAGAATGGGTCTGTTTTAAGGTAACATATGTACTAATAAGGCAAGATATTCTGAGGAAAATAAGAAACTTTTAAAGTTGAACCCATAAGATCATTGTAGTTCTAATTTTCATCCGGCGTATGGGTTTGTAACCTTTTCCCTTTTTGTGTTCTGAATATTTCATTTATAGTCCTTTGACTATTTGACTTTTGTCAGTTTATTCAGATTGTGTACCGTGCTGACGGTGATGATTTTTATGAGAATTGTGATGAATTGTGGTTTATTGTGATTAATAATCCCTTTTGGAAGGTATTATTGTGTTATTTGTATTTCGGGTGGTTTGACCTGTGAATTTTGAGAAATGCCAAAAAACGAGCCCGACACGTCCGTTAATGTCCAAATGAGTTTTGAAAGGGTGTAAAGTGAAAGTATGTCGTGTAAATACTCTCGGTTAATGGAAAAGTATTTTTAAGGTGAATAAAAATGCTAATTAACTTTGAGGTAAATTTTACGGTTGAGTTTTACGAGTATTCAAGTGATCTCGACACGAAAAAAAAGACCCGACACCCCATAGGATGCCATATTCGGTCAAGTAGGTCAAAAGGGACAAGATGGCTTAATTTTAGCTAATGTGTCTTAAAGGTGTACAAATATATTCCTTCCACTAGCTCTCATTATCCATTTCATTATCAAAAAAATAAAACACACACTTAAGTGTGTGTGCTTTTGTCGTCCCCGGCCACCTTACCACCAATACAAACAATCAATAAATTTTAACTTTTGATCAGAGAGGTGTTTTCTTGGTTATACAGTGTTTGGGTGTTCATTAAACAACGTTTGAGTTGTCCGGTTTTCGTGTTCAAAATCTTATATTTTGAAGATTTTCTTGTAAGTTTTACTAATTTAAATTTTGTTTGTCACTTTTGGGCTTATATTTGATGCTTAGATGTTGTTGTAGCATAATTTGATCGTCGTGGGGAAAATCGAATTTTTAGTAACGTATAATGAATAAAAATGAGGGGTGGGTAGGTTTTGTTGGATCTTTATAGAAGAAAAATAGGGTTTTTGTAGTTTGATGTTGTGGTGTTGATGGTTTGATAATATATGTTGCTAGATAGCTTATTTTTTGAATTAGTAGGCTTGTAAAGCTTATTCGAACATTATCTTTTAAGCTATTTCTTGGCTTAGTTAGGGTTCATATGCCAAGTGATCTTTCCAAAAATCACTAGAAAAGTGCGATTTTTTGATATTTTTTGTTTTTTTCCATATGGCGTATGTTTGTGGGACTATTTTGATGTGTAGGGTTTGTAAACCAAATGTGGATACGTTAGCTTATTACGCTTATTTATCAAGCTTAATATACCGTATTTTGGAGCTTATGAGCTCACGGCCCCCAATATGTCTACTTTAAGCCGCGTGGTCTTATCTTGGGAAGGGCCGTATTGTGGGCACCTGCATTATTTTTTCTCTATCTATTCACGGTTATAACGCTTATGTTATTGGTAAATGGGACTTTGGTTTTGGACATTGGATAATCATATTTTGAGATTATAAATAATCTTAACGGGCCGCCTTGTTGGGCATAAAGCCCAATATAGCGATATTTTTGTCGTTATTCGAGAGTTTTGTAGACTTTGAAAGTGAAAAATATATTTACTGGAAGTGATACTTGAACGAAATTTTAGGAAAAGTGTTAGATAAAACATTAAAAGGATCCTGGATTTTGGAAGTTATTGTCGAAAAGTGTCGGCAATTTATGAAAGTGTTGAACAATAAGGTTTGAAACTTGGAGAGGCGTTGTTTAATGGAGAGTCATACGGGTCATGTCGTAATTTCGTTTAAAAAAAAGTTTATACTTAGAAATTTTCCTAAAAACATGATTTTTGATTATAAATAATAAAATATTATTTTATTATTTTATTTATTTAATAGATCCACTAAAAGACAAAAAATGTAAATTTTCTCGAAACTTCTCTAATGTGTTTATTATGAGTAAACATTTCAATTTCAACCGTATTATGATTATTTTTGAGGTACGTAGGTTAGGCGCGAAATGGTGATCTTATGTCGTAGATATATTTATAATTATTATATTATTATATATAATTAGTTTTGTTTATATTACTTTTCTATTTTCTTCTAAATAGTATAAGTATGTCATTATGAAGTAATGGGGATTGATTATGATTGTGGTATATGCACGTTTCAACCATCACCCACTAAATTGTTATGAGTAAATTGTACAAACGCGTCTAAAACTCTATGCAGTCAAATCCGGTGAAGATTGTTTTGGTATTGCATGATTAAATTGGTGACATAAACAGGACTAGATCAGTGTCGCGGGGTATTGCATTTTGCTTGTGATAATTGAGATTTAGTTGCTAAAGACTGCTTAGGTGAGTCTCTCGTGTTTAGCCCATTTTTATTGTTTTTTTTCCCGTTGGGAAACAATGATAATCAAATGTGTTTGAAATGGTTTTGAATTTATTTGTGTGAAATGTCGGTCTTTGTTTTTGAGACAAGTATGTGCTTATGACTGCTATGTGATTATTATGTGTTGTATGGATTGTTTAGAGATGATTTGGGGTACTGGTAATGGCCGTACCAGTATTTTTGTGTTTTATTGAAGCAGGTTAAGCACAGAGGATGGGTACGCACTTTACCCAGGTTTTGTGTGTGGTTCCTGCACTTAATTTTTAGTGCTCCAGCTGGTAGCCATTTTAGGTGCGGTATAAGTGAAATCATGTTATGGTATTGCGGTGATGCTGGTTGTTTCCATATATACACTGTCATTTAGCCACTATATGTCCACTCGTCTGAAATTATTGGCACAAGACCGTTATGGATATTTAGGTCTTACCTTACCGAGTCACCACTTATTTTTGACGTTTTTTTTGAGTTTATCGACATTTTCAGGTAGAAGTGCAAAGATGATATAGTTTAGTGATGTGACTATCGCAGACTTAGAAGTATCTCGAGTGGATTTTCATGTGAAGTCTTGCTTGCTTGTTGTTTGATTCTAGTATTTGGATGTTTTGGATTAAGTTTGGATTATGGACCCCTGTGAGGGCATTTGAATAATTGTAAGAGATTGTGGTATTTAGTTGCGATTTGGGACATCACTCGAGGTTGTTCGAGGTTGATGGTCTTCATAGCACTTGAAGTTTATGCATTTTAGTTTTCTCTATATTGTATCTTGTGTTATGATTGATCATTATGTTGCATTCCTGAGTTTCCGCCATTGTCGGGGTGTGACAGGGTTGTAAATACGAATCCCGTAGAGCCCTAAATAAAAAATGGCAGATATGATTTGAATCAAATGATTAAATAAGGCAGCTGAGCTGCATAACATAGAGATGCAAAAGATTTCTGTTGGAAATTGTGGTTCTTTTGTAGCTATGGGTTGGTAAAATTAAAAGAATATCACACCTCAATCAGATCCTGTATATACTACAATGTACTCTATAGTAAAGTGGGCTTCACTTCTGCACTGTCCTTCCCTTCTGCACTTTGAGTTTGATCAGTAGAACTCAATAAAAGATCTCACCTACAAAGGTACTGGTCAAATAGGTTTAAAGTGCTCTCAGTTGTCTTGACCACTCGGATTTAATATCTAATGCAGAAGCATATGATCCACCTCTACATAATACCTGCAGTAAAAAGATGAGGAATCAGCTCAACATAAATGGCTTAAAAACTCTTCATATTTTGTAGTATAAATATATGTATATCTTTTTTGCGGAATACTCAATCCATAAGGAATTATCTCCCTACTAAGGATTTCATCGATCGTATCAAAGATGAAAATTGTCTTAGAACATCTCAAGGTGATATGAGTCCTACAAATGCCATTTTGTACAGCCGGGATTGGAATGCTGCTTCACAAATAAGTGATATTCATTTATTGATCAAGATTATTATGTGAGTGACATACTTTCTTTCAAGCAAGAACTTGAACTGCTGGGCGTGGTTGTCAAGTTTGATAAGAGCTATTATGAGCTTTTTCGGACCACCTGAAGTCCTTATCTTTGTTGACTTCCTTATCATATAATGCTTTGCTATTGATACTAAGGTGCATAGAAAGTTTGAGATCATCAGATAAGGAGGTGAAAGTGCTCAAAAGCATAAAATGCTTGAAGACAAATTTGGGGTACAAATGCCCATCTAACTGTTTTTTGTTAAACCCCGACTCAGAATGGGGCTGTCTTCTAAAGGTGATTACATCATTTCCGATTATTGCTGACAAGTTCTATGAAAAGTGTATCTTTTCTATGTCCAAAGAATTAGATAAAATAGGTGTTATAGTGGAGTTTGAGAATGCCAGTAAAGAATTTATTCGCACTTTTCAATAGCAAGCGGCATCGTCATGGTGAGTATATATCTTTTTTGGTTAAGCTAATTAACAGTTATGCTTTCTGATGGCTATATACTAATTTGGTGACTATTGCAGTTCAATTGGAAACCGTTGAGGATTTCTGTAGAGAACCGGGCTGCATGAAATTCTTCACCAATAAGCAATGTTTAACGGCTCACCTCCAAACTTGCCATTAGTACATCAGCCTTATTCGGATTAGAAACCGGGTAATTATAATTGTGGTCAGCCACTTTGGATGACGAATCAACTAAAAAAGATGGGTTTGACTTTGACTTTAATTGTGATGGCTGCTGAGGTGGTGGAGATTTTGGTAAAGCTAAAGAAGCATGCAAAGTCAAAACGCGCGGTCGAGAAGTTGATGTTTTCATTGAAAGTATGATTGGAAATTATCCTCTGCCACTTTTGACACTGTTGCATGTCCAAACCTTTTTTTTCCTTTTAGCTTATGAGTCAGAAATACATAACATCAAAAAGGATTAACCATACACTCATAAAAGACGGCATTTTTGGAAATAAGTTTCTCCGCTTACCTTGTTATCTATTGCTTAGGAGCCGGTTCAGCTTTTATCAACGGGCCTTATAATGTTGAGCCCGATGTGGGTTCCTTAAACATAATGAAACACAACACCTGAAATTTAGGAAAGAAACAATGTTCCTAAATGCCAATATTTTGTGACCACTAAAAAAACTCAAACAAAATTGTGATTTTTCTTTAGAAAAGAATCGAAATTTATGCGACAAGACTCATCAGATTAGGTATAAAATGCAACTCGCTAAGGCCAAATAGCATATACACATCATCTACCTGTAAACAATATATAAATCAAGTTCAGATGTTGTGACTATCATTTACAAAAAAATAGGAACATATATTAGCTTTTTAAAACACGAACATAGAACATTTGCATATAGGATTTTTTTTCTATCTGGTTTACCCTTTTATTAAAAAAATCAGAAAACAATATTAATAAAATGACAGATGATGCATAAGGAGTGTTACTTAACATTAATGAATCCATTGATACCTAGCTAGTATTATTTTAAACTATCAAGAAATTTTTTACTAACATGTGATATCCGCAGTTGCTTCCCATATTTATGCCACTCAATACCTATTAAGGGTATCAAAAACAAGTCAGTAAGTTCGATATAATGTGATGTAGCAAACGTTGTAAGATTATATAGCATACATGACTGGTTAGTAAACACCAAGAAAATGCAGATTCGTAAAGTAAGATCAAAATAGATACTGAACTGAGTGAAAACGCAACAGGAGACCATGGAAGACTCGGTGATACCCCAAAACAGCTAATACGGTCACTAATAGGCATATAACACATATACTATATCATATATAAGCTTCTTTATGGTAGGATGAAATAATTTTAATAATACTTGAAAGGTTAAGCTTTGTCTAGATATTATATATTAGTTTCATAATCTACCAGATCAAGCTCCCCAGGATATAGCGCCTTGGAGATTCCCAAAGAAGTACAGTCGGCTGGAGTTCCTGCAAAATATAATCACAAAATATCAGAACTTTTATATCACAATACTGAGTTACCGAGTCCGTGAGCAATAGAGAATCAACTTTTCGAGCAACTATCGGACGACATGTTTCACTAATGGTTGTAGAATCAGGTACTGTTAAAGCTTTTGTGAGACGCAATCGCTTCACAGTGCCTTCTCCTGTTAGTACCCTGTTTATACACATTTTATAGTGTAAAATTCGTTAACAAATACAGTACAACTTTAATCAAGAATCATATGATGACATCAAATTTTTATGTCTCTGTCATTCTTTGTTGTACATTAATCACTATCACAAAAAACGCATACTCTAATATATTATGAGATGGAAGTTTGCATTTTAGATTTTTAAGAGGGTGTTTGGATCTGCACCTTGTAACTGACTATCTAATTTAATGTACTATAATAATCAGGATCTGCTTGTGATTATCCCATTATTTAGCAGTTAAATTATTACACATAGGAACATATATCTCCAATTACATACCTTTAAGTCTTTGGTGGTCCAGGCACAAACACTTAAAAACACATGTAAGATCAATTTAGAGCATGTTTCTCAAAACTGCAATATAAGCTCTTTTGACAAATTGTTTGTTCTTATGCAAAGGTGTTGGCTAAATCTACACGTACATAAAACCTAAACCTTAAAAAATAAAACCTAACCGGGGTGAGTCCCTTTTACCCAAGAAATAAAACCTAAACCTAAACCTCAAATAAAACCTAAACCTAATCATAATAAAACCTCAAATAAAACCTTAACTTAAATCTACATGTATATAATGTAAATAATTATCGATATACAAAGTAAAAGAGCTCAAACAGTTACACGTGCTATTCTCCAAAATTATTGGACGATCGTGATATAATCATTGGTAAATGTTACATAATATATACCTTAAGCCATGTAATTCTCTGGATCATGAATGAAAGATATTAATGTTTTGAGAAAAAGGATATATGATGAATTAACATGTAGCATGACGATCATCTACTATCAGTCACCGCCATGCAATTCTCTAAACATGCCAGCATCAATCTTTTAATGAGCTAAACCTGCTTTGGAGGAATAATAAGAAAAATTAGGGTTTTCAAGTAATAAAGAAACATGTACGTGATTAATTTTAATAACAACGTATACAATGAACAAATGAAAGATGCAGATCAAAGAAAATAGTTGAATAAGTTATGAAACTGTTGAGGCGTATAAGAAAAAATTAGGGCCTTAAGATATGTTTAGGGAAGATATATAGAAGCCGAATGAGTAGAAAATCAAAAATCGATCCTATTATATGAATAATAAGAAAAATTATGGCATGTCATAGTTGAGGTGGCGTCCAGTCACTAATTCATATTTATACACTCATAGTTAGCCCTATATATATATATATATATATATATATATATATATATATAGGTTTCCATGCCCGCCCGATGGGCGGGCTAGTTTTTAGAATATGTGTAGACGAATACCACATGTAACACCACGACAACCACAATACACCAAAAAAAAAAAAAGTAACAAACAATTATACAGAAATATGATTTATAAAATAAAATAAATTAAGATTTATAATACATTTATTTAAAGGTGGTTTTATCTAATACGAAATAAATTTAGAATAGTAAGCGCCGTTAGATTAGTTGGCGATAATGAGTCTATTGACAACTAAGTCACAACAAATAAACACCAAAATGTTTGAAAATGTCCAAATCGCGAGAACAGCTAACCCCATGCCCAGAAAAAGAAAACAACAAAGGAATATTATAACCAAAAAGATTATTTACATCACCCAAAAAATAAAGAAAAGCCCAATATGACCTGTTACCAGCCTACTTTGATTTGAATCTAGGTGCATCCCTCGTAATACTAAAGATTTGAACCCGTATCAGACATATGATAATAGCCCCTTCTTGATTTGCCATTTGAGTGTAATGAGTTGGAAAATAACCCGCGCGTTGCGGCGGGGGCTAAATGTTGGTGCACCGTATTAATTGAATCATAACCACCGACATGTTTAATTCTTATGGCCGGACTATGTATGGTGTTATGTAATTCTTTCGATACGCCCTACCCAGACGCACGAATAACAAAATACTTGTTTTATTTTATTTTCAAACAGTCAAAATCCATTAAAACAAAATTAAGCCAATGAACAATACAACCCAAGAAATGTGAGAACAACAAAGCCTACCAAACCAAACCTGAACCAACAACTGGTTGGGGAGCACAACAAACAAAGAAAAATATATGAGAGCCTAATAAGAAAGTTCAGCAAGCAGTAACTAAGGAGAAGATAGGAGCTTCTTGAGCTCTCAAAGAAACTATTAGAAAATCGTACGAAAAATTGCACCATAACCAACATAGAGGTCAGTGGCCATCTTGTGTTTTAAAACAATAATACACCAATAACCCACAAAAATAAGTTGACCCAAACACCAATACTTAGCATTCTCACCTTAGAAACTTAATAAGAACCTCATAACGATTAAAATTACTTTACACATGAGTGTTCTCATAAATCAGCCCATTTTACTAAAAGTAGCAAACATGAATAATATACTACAATCTGTTGCAACTACTTAAAATAACAAAGATATTGTAATGAAAAGTTTCTGATGTAAGACGTACTCCTAGATTTTATACATTTACATTTCTTAAATTCTTTTGTATTTGTTTCGGCCCACTCGGATGAAAGATCCTGGCTCTGGTCAGTTGCAGGGGGGGGGGGGGGGGGGGGGGAAGAAAACAGCCCCGCCCACAGCAATAGTTATGTACACGATCACTCTGAGTTCATCGATCCGTCCAATATTATTTCTTGGCACCTGCACTCTTCACTGCAAAATGATTGCTCACCCCTATAATGATCATTTAGTAATGTACATGAAGTGTTGATCGCATATTGTTATTAGTTTGAGATTTGTATACTTTCATACATTTTCTCCATGTATATGAATTCGGTTTGCGTCCACAGAAATCTTATGCGCAAAAGATACATACTAAGAGATAGTATTTTTCTTAAGTATGCACTTTTCTAGACCATCCAATTATACAGCGCCTTAGTGTGTATCTTTATATAGCGTTGTATATTGCGTCCATAGAAATCTTAAGTTTGTAAGTACTTGCCGTTTGGGTACTTTTCAATATTAATGGATAAAATGCATACTTTTCTAGACCACACAATAAAGATACACACTAAGGCGTTGTATATTGCGTCCACAGAAGTCTTAAGTTTGTCAGTACTTGTCGTTTGGGTACTTTCCAATATTAATGGATGGTCTAGTTGCTCTAGGACATCAATAACTACAGAAAGGCGACGGGGCTGTATAATTTGACTAATATACCACAGGCCTATGAAAGTCCCCTATCAGTTTATACATAACTGAATTTTTTTTGAAACAAAATAATTTCAAAATAAATATACCAAAACAAAATGCTACCTGGCGCGACACAGAATGCAACATTTTCCAACACAAACATCCTATTTACACATCCGATAGCAAGAGCACCGCCTGATCCGCCTTCAATCGCCACAATTGTATTAATTGGAACCTTGAGGCAAAACATAGTCCTGATATAATAAGGCCTATATATTTTGCCCTGCCAATAAGTATAATTATATGTCCACATACATATCGATAGATAATAAAACAAAACCTGAATCGTTTCCATTTAATAAGTGAATGGGATACACTAAAGTACCTGTTATTAGCTATATGATGAATGAGTCTTTTAAAATGGGAATTTAAAAATATACCCCTTTTACTGCTTTAAGTCATCAAGCAACAATTTGTAAGCAAGAATATTGCAAACCAACACATCAAGTCATTGACCGATTTCCCAACAAACTGCCTGAAACTATCAAATGATGAAAGGTCTAAATGCATCACTATATAATTCTCTTTCGCCATTTCTCGTGATTCTGCAGCTCTTTCCGCCTTTAATAAGTCTTTGCATGCCATAATCACGTGCCACTTTTCGCTTTCTGCTTGAGATTTTGTTGTCGCTAGACCTAAACCCGATGAAGCACCGGTTATAATGACAACACCCTTTCTTAAAGTTTTCTTTCCATCCGTTGATGCACGGTTTGCAGTGGGAGTTGGGGTGACTATTGCTTGGCTTCCGAGTGCGCCCCTTTGGCTAAATTCCTTCTGCAAGCAAATCTAAATGTTAGATTGGAAACTATACACCAATAACTTGTAATGTGACGGGTGTAAATAGCAAAAAATATTTAACTAATCCTTCTAGCTAACTAAGCACCTGTTCTTAATGGTATAAACTCCGCATCTAGAGGTTAGTCCACGCATACACCTCTGTTAACCTCATTCAATCAAAACCCAATATATTGTGACCCGCCCATGCTCTTCCTGTCCAAATCAGATATAAAATCACATTAGCTTCTTTAACACCTGAAATCAGTAAGTGCCTAAAAACTTGTCGAAAACATAACAAAGCTACAATTGACACCTAAAAAATGAAAATTCAAAAAAATTATTTGGTTCCCATCAGATGCAATGTGATTTGAGATTATGGATCAAAATAAGCCATAATAGTTACAAAAAATACCATATCATTAAGTTGTTCAAAAATACCAACCTTGTGACATCAAGTTTCTAAATAGGAAAGTTTCTAAAAATACCATATCCTGGTGCAGCAAAAATATGAAACTATATAATTTGAAAGAAAATAGGTCATAAAATTGATATAATACCTTGCAAATAGGAAAGTTGAGATTATTTTGTTTGCTCTATCAGGCTAAAGTGGTAGAAAAGAAAAGTAATATTGGACAAAATGTGTTTTAGGTCTGCCCATCCCGACACCTTATAAAAAATATTACCCGCTATCACCCCGCTATATTTCCACCTCCAGAAACTTCCAAAATAGATTGCATACGAAATTACCTGGTGTAAAGTATGTTGTGCAAAATCTGCAGTAGAAATCATAAGACCAGCCATAAAAGAACCCAGTTCGAGATTATTAGAATAATTTCAGATTTAACAACAAACTTTTAACTTAAAAATTATTGCTAAAGTTGTATCAACATGATTGACAAAAACATATAAATAAAACATTTTAATCAACTAACAAAATTACAACTTACAAAGTTTCAAATCAAACCATAAATCATCACAAAAACTGTACCTTTTTATCGTTAATGGACTACCAATCTTCAATAGATCCCCAAATTGAGTCGAAAGAACCCTAAATAAAAAACAATCAGCCACAAATTTAAAACCAAAATAAAAACCCTTATTGAAAAATATAACCAGGTTTAATCAATCGCATGTATATAGTAACTGAAACTGTAATTCGAAATCCAACATACTTGATTGGTGGATGATATAGTTGGAGGCGTGAGAAGATGATTCCGGAGCTGGTGAGAAATTTTTGGTCGATGATATAGTCGGATATTTAGGTGATAATTATCATATGATTATTATGAGATTCAAAATGAGATCATACGAACGGGAGACAAATGAAACTGCATAATGAATGCGGTAGAAATTGTAGCAAAGGTTTAAGGCTTTTACAAAATGTCCAAAATACCCTCGTATTTTACACTATCATTGCCTAGTCACCAAAATGTTCCCATTTTACCCTTTGAGTCAGCATTAAAATAGCCTAGTCATCATGCCTAGTCAGCATGAACTAATTTATAACTTGTCTATTATATAGGTAGAAATTTCATGCTTTTGTTATGTTATATGTGCTTTTATTGGTTAGGATTTAGGAGTTATTGCTTTACTAAGTCACAAGTCATAAATTAAACTATTTATATGAACCAAAACGTTTATGTTAAGCCATAGTCCATATATGTCCAATTGTATTGGAAATGCATGAATGTATCTATTTGTAGTTTTTATCAAACCACCT
>BQNB010061321.1:0-36547 GCA_026074375.1 Tanacetum coccineum | reverse complement strand
GTCCTGAAAACCTAGAAAAACTTTTGAAACGACCGCATTATGACATCCGAAAGTTGACCCAAATACGGATATGAAAACTGCCATTTTCTGAAATTTGCCGGAACGGTTTCCTAATTAAAATCGATCATAACTTTCTCGTTTTTAAGAGTTAGAAGCTCTAATTTATACCAAACGATCATTAGAACGACCTCTACAATTCTAATCACTAAAATCTTAGTTTACCACACATTAAATCAGCCGATTTTAAGCCTAAACTTTCTGCCCTAATCTATGGATATCTTTCAATCCCTTCAACGTCAATTCAAGTTTCGAAAATCCTAAAACTAGCCTAATCCCCATACTAGATCACCTCAAACATCATCCAAGCTCAAAATCAACCCATGCATTATAAAGCAACGGATTCCTAATTACAAATAATTGACATGCATGTACATATATTGTATAACTATGAAAATTAAATAAAAATAATAATAGCGCTTACAATGAAATCAAAGGAAATCAAACAACACTAAACCCTTGTGATTTTTTGATGTTTGGCCGAACCCCACAAACAAGAACAATGATCTCAAACTTTGATTTTGTAACACCAAACTTGTTTAAAACACTTAAGAAACAACCCTTGATGATCTTCTTACACCCAATTAGATCAAAACCCTTCAAAATTAAAAATCAAGAAAATCAAGAACTTGAGGAAATCTTATGCATGATGGATTTTAATTGAAAAGAGTGATGGGGTTTTATGTAGGAATGATTTGAGAGTGAATGAGAGTGATTAATTGGATTTTTAGTGATGATGATGGTGTTTTGGTGTTGGGTCGTTCGAACCAGGGAGAAAGGAGGAAGCCAGGCAATTTTTTTTGTAAATCTTTTCTATGTGTTTTAAAGAAGGGTCAAATCCTTTTATAGTTGTTCAAACATGCCTAATAACTTCTAAGGGGGTGTTTGGTTTATGGTTTTGTTGGAGTAAAAGGGTAGTAAGTAGGTGTTTGGTTTAGCTTATTGTTGGAGTCAACAAGGGAAGTGTTTGGTTTGTATGTTATGTTAATTTTATGTTTTTTTAAGCTTGGCATTGCATAGTTCTCGGCCCAATTGTCTAATTAACTTGCTATAAATTATAAAAACACGATTTTGACGCGGTTTTGGCCAAACGCGTATAAAAGTCGAAAAATAACTAACATAAAATAATTAAGCTCTCGAAGCTAAAAATATGGAGATGTTGATTTCTCGATCGTTAAAACGAATAATTAACCAAAGCTCGACTCGCGAATAATTAAAACGACGATTTTTACTAAATCGACTAAAAATAATAAAATAAATTCTATAAATTTAGAAAATAGAATTTAAAGCTCGGGATAAACATTGACTCGAAACTCGAGTTGCACCAAAAACAAGCGTTAAATGCTAAGAGTCATGTAACCACATAAAAGTGACTCCAATAATAATCAAAAGAGTCAATTATCATACGTTTGCTTCCGGTTACTGTCCTCAAAATTGACGGATGTCACAGTTTTCCCCTGTTAAAGGGAATTTCGTCCCGAAATTTTAGTTGCTCGTCCTAAGCCATAGCGCTCGCGAACAGTTGCGGATACTTTCGCTTCATCTCGTCTTCTCGTTCCCAAGTAAGTTCTGGTCCTCGTCGGGGATTCCAACGAACTTTTACAATAGGAATCCGACTCTTTTTCAGCTTCTTGACCTCACGGTCCATGATTTCCATGGGTTTTTTTTACTAAATGTAGTTTGTCGTCGATCTTGACTTCTTCTAGCGGTACGTGCAAATTTACGTCGGCCAGGCATTTCTTCAAGTTTGACACGTGGAATATGTCATGAATGTCTACAAGTTGTTGTGGTAGACGCAAACGATAAGCACCAGGACCCAATCGTTCGACAACCTTGAACAGTCCTACATATCTCGGTGAGAGCTTGCTTCTCTTACCGAAACGTACCACGCCTTTCCTAGGTGACACCTCCTTCCATATAATGCTTCGAAAGGAGCACAATTGACGCTCTGGTGGTAGCCGTTGCTGTATGAAAATTCTACTAAAGGTAGATGAGTATCCTAGTTTCCTTCAAAGTCAATTGTACATGCCGAATGCATATCTTCCAATGTTTTCATGGTACGCTCACTCTGACCATCAGTTTGTGGATGGTAAGCGATACTCATATCCAGTCGTGGCCCTAATGGTTTATGTAGTGATTGCCAAAATCATGATGTGAAACTTACTGTCACGATCAGATATGATTGACACAGGCACACCGTGCCCTGCCACGATCTCGTTGATGTACAACATTGAAAATATTTCCATCTTGTAGTCTTCACGGTTAGCTAAGGAATGCGCAGGTTTGGTCAGTCGATCGACAATGACCTAATTTGAGTCGTGTCTGCTATTGGTTCTCGATAATTAGGTTACGAAGTCCATAGTGATCTTCTCCCATTTCCTCTCGGATATCTCTAGCCATTAAGGCAATCCCGAGGGTTTCTGATGTTCTGCTTTGACTTTAGAGCAAGTCAAACATTTACTAACATACACAGAATTATCCTTCTTCATTCTGGGCCACCAATATAAGTCTCGTAGATCATAATACATCTTGTCTGCTCAAGGATGTACAGAATACTTTGCAGTGTGGGCTTCATTCATGATCAAAGTTCTCAAATTGCCATAAGCCGGCACCCGAACTCGTTAAACAAAATACAATCCGTTGTCTTCTTTCCTTTCAAGCTGCTTCTCAAATCCTTGCAACCTTTCTGCTGGAGTATTGATGACCTTGGAAGCTTCGCTCTGAGCTTCTAGTATCCTAGCCTTAATGCTGGAGTGAATCGTCGTGCTCATAGCTCGAGCTCGTCTCGGTTTCATCCATTCCTTCCTGCTCAATGCATCAGCTACTACGTTCGCCTTACCTGGGTGGTAGCGAATCTCACAGTCATAATCGCTGAAAAGTTCTATCCATCATCTCTGGCGCATATTTAATTCTTTCTGATCAAAAATGTATTGAAGGCTCTTGTGATCGGTGTAGATCACGCTCTTTGTTCCATACAAATAGTGTCTCCACATATTAAGAGCAAATACCACTGCGCCTAACTCTAAATCATGAGTGGTGTAGTTCTTCTTATGGATTTTGAGTTATCTGGATGCGTATGCTATCACTTTGTTTCTCTGCATCAAAATGCAACCAAAACCTTGGTTCGACGCGTCACATTAAACTACAAAATCATATGCGCCTTCGAGAAGTGCCAGAATCGGGGCATCACACCACATGTCCTTTATGTCAAAAAACCGATCTCCTACTCATCACCCCACTCGAATTTCTTGCTTTTCTGATTCAACAGGGTGAGAGGTTTTGCAATCTTAGAGAAATTTACGATAAATCACCTATAATATCCTACTAATCCTAAGAACGAACAGATCTCGGCTGGGGTCTTTGGGGGTTTCCAATTTTTCACTGCTTCAATTTTGCTGGGATCCACATGTATACCTTCACTGTTCACTACATGTCCAAGAAAACGAACCACTTGTAGCCAAAATTCACATTTCAAGAATTTCCCGAACAATTTCTCTTTTTCAAGCAACCCCAATATCAATTTTAGGTAAACTTCATGCTCCTCCTTGGACTTTGAATAAATTAAGATGTCGTCAATAAAGACGATGACAAACTTGTCAGGGTGCGGCCTACATACGCGGTTCATAAGGTCCATGAATACCGCGTGAGCATTAGTCAGACCGAAGGGCATGATCGTGAACTCAAAGTTTCCATACCTCGTCCTGAATGCAGTTTTGAGAATATCTTATTCGCGTACTCTTAATTGATGGTAGCCAGATCGAAGATCTATTTTAGAAAAATAGCGTGACCCTTGCAACTGATCGAACAAGTCATCGATCCTAAGAAGAGGGTAGCGGTTCTTGACAGTTAGCTTGTTCAGCTCTTGATAATCTATACACATACGGAACGAACCATCCTTCTTTTTAACAAACAAGACTGGGACTCCCCAAGGTGAAGATCTAAGTCGTATGAAACCTTTTTCTTACAGTTCTTTAAGTTGGTTGGATAGTTCTTGCATTTCCGTAGGTTCCAAACAATAAAGTGATTTTGCAACAGGCACAGCTCCAGGAATGGGATCTATACAGAACTCCACTTCACGAGATGGGGGTAATCCCGATAAATCTTCTGGATACACACCAAGGAATTAACGTACAACAGGGATGTCTTCGAGTTTTGACTCGTTCACTTTCATGGTTTTCAACTGTTTCAGTTTTCCTCTGGGACGTTCTCCATGAACTTCTAAAATATTCCCGTTAGATAACGGAACTTGGACAGTTTTCTCAAAGCAACTATCTTAACTCCAAGATTTGACAACCAATCCATTCCTACGATCATGTCGAATTTACTGTGTCCGAAAGGGGATCAAGTCGATAAGAAACGTATGACATTCTAGTTCTAGTGCACATCTGTGGACAATCTTGTTGGTTTCTAACTTTAGACTGTTAGCAATTTAAATTTCGTATTAGGGGTTTCGAGTTATTCAAGGAAAAAAAGTTGGTAAAAATAAAACTAAAATAGGCATCGGAATCGAATATTACAGTAGACAATGATCGATGAAAGAAAAAGTACTTGTCACAACGTTCCGATCTTGCTGGGCTTCATTAGCAGTAATGGCAAAAGTTCTACCACAGCCTAGTTTCCATTGTTTCCCTTAATTGCAGAAGCTAGACCCCGGATGTAACGATCAATATGCTTGCTTTACGGAGCGACCGTGCGCGGCACTAGTCTAGCTAACTCATGGAATCGGGTTGTGTATTTGTCAACATCAGCTCTAATCATAACATGATTCCAGAACTCTTCCTTCAATTCCTTAATTGCATTACCCGGACATTATTTTTCCATCAACAACTTTAGGTCTTCCCAAGGTTGGGCTATAGCAATTGCCCGACCTCTTGTCTAAACTAGTGTGTTCCACCAAGTTAAGGCGTGACTTTACAGCATACAAGTAGCGAATTCTACTTGGCTTTCTGCGGGACACTTACTAATGTAGAGCACACACTCCATTTCTTCCAACTATGATAGCAGGCCAACTGCTCTTTCAGTTTCAAAGAATTCCTTAGCACCATAAGACTTGAATGTCTTGTAACTGCAACCTTACGTGTTGCATACTTAGTTTCCCCTTATCTTTCTTGCTTCAACTTAGGTTCTTTAGCATTTAGTAGAGCATACCTCTTTTAACTTCTCATAAGTTAAAACGATTAACGACTCAAATTTCTAGTGAACAAAGCTCGTATCTGCTCTAGGTTCGTTTGGTACGGATGTACCTTGATTGGTTTCCATGATTCGTTCCTGAGTTGCGCGTGTTTCTTCTCGGAGGTATGGTTTTAAACAAACTGTCCACACATTTATTGGAGTAATTACTTTGACCAAAGTATAATTCGAGTAGCGTACATATATACATGATGCAGCTTTATATGTAACAAAATAACATTCATTCAAACAGAGATGTGACGAAAGTTTATATAGAGAAAAGAGATGAACGTTCTCACATATGTAGTTTTAATTCTCCCATAATGATTGTTATCCAAAAAGATACGTCTTCAAAAGTTAGTATTTTGTAGTAACCTCCAACGAAGTTGGGTTTTCAACGTAAATCGTGATAAAAAGGTTTTGACTTAAAAAAATATATTTCAAGTAACGCATAATAAAGAAATTGTATTTATTTATTTATTTTATTTTCAATTTTTTTAGTCATAATAAGGATTTCTAAAATTTGAAGTCATAATAAAGTTTTCCAAGAATTTAAAGTCAAAATAACCAAACACAATGATACTGATACAAAAGAATTTATTTTTTGATAATAAAAACATTTTTTTCCGAACGCGGGTTGAATAAATATATTCAACAAAATTGATGTTTACATGTACCTTATAATACATAAGTTTTGACGCTAAAACGATGAAACCTTGGAAAATGCTAGTGCATCCCGTTTTAAAAGAAGTGTTCAAAAAGTATCTCACTTATACATGTTTTGTTACCAAAGGACTTTGACTCGTCCAAATAAGTACCATCTCCGAAACACGAACGCTAGGACGAAACTTGTTATCATGGTTACACAATTAACTAGTACCAAGTATAAGGTTCTCGTTCTCGTATCAATCCTTTTATCTCAGAAGGGGTCTTCTATGCGATGGTCATACAACCAAACAACTAGAGTGGTAACACTCCAAAGCGAGTTGCTCCAAAGGCAACTAATGACGTAATCCTTCTCACCGAACGTCTTCAAGAACGAAACGTTTAAGTAACAGGTTTCCACGATAAAAACGATGTCAATCCACACAGTGGATGAGAAATAGTCGTTTGCAATCCGCACGGTAGGGTAAGGACAAAATGTCGCGCATTTCTGCTTTCAACCCTAGTCTCTCTATAGTCGCGTTGCATCCACGTCGTTTGAGTATCCACATCCAAACATCTAAGCCTCACCCATCCTCGAGTGAATTCTTCAAAGGTCTTAAGCCATGTAGCAACTTGAAGCATAATTTCACAACTCATCAAACAAGAACTGTCATGAAATCAAGGTAGAAGTTGGTAAAAAGCTTAATGTTTTTGAAAAATTGACTCAACTTTGGGGTCGCTCAGAAACAAAATCTTTAATTACTAAACACGGTGTTTGCGAACAAGCAAAGAATGCTTACATTAGAAGCCAAAACGGTTGGCTTAATAGCATGGCGAAATAAAACGGAGACGTGACCAAAATATAGGTCGATGTAGCTCTAATAGCGAAAAAACGAACGTCTCTACATGTCGTGCATACGTAGTTCACCTGCTGCTCGCCTTGAGTTCTTACTCGGAATCTATCAACGAGTCCTCCTCAAGGTCTTATGCAGGGTAAATGTACGAAAAGTATTTAGGTGTATGTCGCGACTCACTCAAAAAATCATTAGCACGCAAAGACGATCTATGGGACATAATATGACTATAATGGTGTTCTTAATAACAAGGTGCTTAGGGACAGTGTGACACTATAACGACAGTAACCGCTGTGAAAGCAAACTCAGAACATGAATGGATTAATCTAAATAAGCATGATGTACTAAAATCAAATAGTAGACATCTAAAAGCAGGCATGCATTGTACAGTGCACATGCTTCCTAGTATGCTTTTTAGTGACTAAAGTGGAAAGTCGGTTTTTAAACTTGTTTAAAATAATGACTATACCCAGTGTTGCATGATACTCCCTGAATTAGACATAGTTGATCAAGTTATGTCTAATTTAGGTCTAATGATGCAACCACTCGGACTAGTCGACTCGTTTCATGTTCGGTGTTTTTAGAAAAAGAAAATCATTTTGGTTATAGTTTGGATTTTTATTTTTAAAAATAAAATCGGCGTTCTCTATAACCTTAGGCTCTGATACCAATCTGTCACACCCCACCAAGGTGGAACTACGAGGTGTAACATATTAATAAACATCACACAAGATGATAGATAAAACACCATACATGATTCAGATAAAAGAAAATTATCCGAATTACAACAATACCAAATACAAGTTTAAAGAGTACAAAAGTCAACAAAAGTTATTTTTCTTCCGAACATGGATCACCCAAAAGGCAATAACTTGGAAGAAAGTAGACATCTTGAACATGTCCAAGAGCAAGTACACTAAATTTCCACCTTAGGAATGTCACCTGAAAAGCATGATAAAAACGGTCAACTATCGAAATAGTTGGTGAGCTCACAAGATTATGTACACAAAATATAGTTTTAGAAAAGAGTAGATGTCCGATAATAGTTTGCCAATTCAATGGCAAGTTATCAAAACTGTTGTCCACATCGAAATCAATTTCCAAACAAGTTGAGAGTCCAAAACAAATCAAGTTTTCAAAACAGTTCTCGTTACATTAAGTAACATAGTACAAAAATCAATTCAACATGTATGTATGCTATAGTGTTCATGCGAGGCACTACTTAAACGTATTCAGCCTAACCGTTCCAAACATCCAATCAAGTTCCAGTTGTATAGTGTGGCACAAACACTTAGTACTATGCACCCTTGTGCGGGGAGTGAGGAGGGGCTAATCTCCTAATAGCGCTATCCATAAGTACTAACGTCTCATCCCGTTGAGGGGGATATAGTGAGCTAAAAGTAGTGGCGGGTTCCAAGCATACAACAACATACATATAAGTTCAAGTTCAAGTTCAACACGATTCCAAAACAAGTTCAACACGTTCCACAAGTTTGCAAGTTCAAAACCAAGTTCAATAAGTTCAAGTATGCTCGAATGTTTATAAAACATAAAAGTACGAGCATAGAAATTTAATAAAATACATCATGCTTTCCACCCCAAAACAGTTAAAATATGCAAAAAGAGGGGATGTGAGAAACTCACCAAAATGGAGATATCAAGATGAAAGTAACGAAACAAATCTCAACCGCGACCTATTAATAATAATAATATATTATTAATATTCAATTATGTAAAATATGCAACTCATTGTAATTACGTTATATGCATGTCAATTCGTACATTAGGAATCCATGAGCTACACTTCGCTTTTTATTTTCATTGGTTATCCATTTTCTGAAAATTGCGTCGTTTTACTAGCAACTAGATATCGCTTAACGACTTGCCAAACAACCTCAACACTTGCTTATACCTCATCTCTAGGTTCCTATATATATTGACTTACTACTATGTTTGCCCCAAAGATTCTAAGCAAGTTTTACCTTTCGTAAATACTAGCACACTATAACTAGTTTAAAACAGGCCTGCAGAAAGTTATCAAAAGTTTGGCAACAGCAGGCACCCTTAAGCATTTTATAAAAATCTAAAAAAATACAGGAGGTCACACACATCATGTACAATCTCCAGTTTAAATTTCGTCCAAAAATATTAAGTTTTGACCCGCCTGCACACAGCATCTTTACAAACGAAATTCTGGACAGCCAACACAGTTTTAGCACTTAATCTTGTACAAAGGTTTTGACTAACTTTTACACCTTGAAAATCGACGAGGCCTAGTTCGTTGGAAAGTAGACTCGAAGTAGATAACTTTAGGGTCCTGAAAACCTAGAAAAGCTTTTGAAACGACCACGTTATGACAACCGAAAGTTGACCCAAATTCGGATATGAAAACTGTCATTTTCATGAAAATTGCCGAAACCAATTCCTAACTAAATTCGGCCATAACTTTTTCGTTTTTAAGAGTTAGAAGCTCTAATTTATACCGAAACGATCGTTAGAACGACCTCTACAATTTTATTCACTAAAATCTCAGATTACAACACATAAAATCACGCCCAAACTAACCTAAACTTTCTGGTCTAATTGAGGGTTATAAAACCCTATCAAATCTTCACATTTTCGCACCAATTTCACATTCCACAATCTCAAACTAACCTATAACTTCCACTAAACCTAATTGATTACCCACAACATTCATAATCCAACAATTTCCTTTTTCACAACTTTTCCATGGATTCCTAATTGACCAAAATTAACATGCATGTATATTTATATATAAGTATAATCAAAATAAAATAGGAAGGATATAACTCACAATGCAAATCAAAAGAGATAGAAGATCAAACACACTAAACCCTTGTGGGTTTAGTGTTTGGCCGAACACTAGGAGCACCCAAACGAACCCAAAATCAACTCTTTGTTATTCCAATCTTGTTAAAAACACTAAATCTTGAACCTTTGCAACACCAATTATACCCAATTTGATCAAAACCCAAAAAAAAATCAAGAATCAATAAAAATCAGGATTTTGTGTAACTTGATGCATGCTTGATTTTATTTGAGAAGGATGATGGGGGTTTAGTGTAGGAGTGATTTGGGAGTGATTGAAAGTGATTTGTGATGGTTGATGATGGATTTTTTGGGGTTTCTGTGTGGGTTTCGTCGAACAATAGAGGAGAGGAAGAAAGTCGTTGTATTTTTTTTTGTCTGTGTGAGTATATGAAATGAGTGGAATAGGATTTATATATTTATATAGGGGATTTATCAAGTATTAGATTTTCCATATATAAAAAAAGGGTCGTTTGTTTAGGTGTAGCCGGCCCAAAACTGGGCTTGGGCTGTAGTATTATTTTTTTTATTAAATTTGTATTACACAAAACTTGGGCCCAAACTTTGAATTGACACGTTATAATTTGTAAAAAGACAATTTTGACGCGGTTTCGGCCAAACGCGCTAAAACTAGGTAAAACGTCGAAAAAGTACTAAAATAAAATAATTAAACTCTTGAAGCTAAAATATGGAATTGTTGATTTCTCGATCGTTAAAACGAATAATTAACCAAAGCTCGACTCGTGAATGATTAAAACGACGATTCTTACTAAATCGACTAAAAATAATAAAATAAATTCTAAAAATATTAGAAAATAGAATTTAAAGCTCGGGGTAAACATTGACTCGAAACTCGAGTTGCTCCAAAAATAAGCGTTAAATGTTAAGAGTCATGTCACCACATAAAAGTGACTCAAATAATAATCAAAAAAGTCAATTATCATACGTTTGCTTTCGGTTACTGTCCTCAAAATTGACGGATGTCACATGTAAGCTTATAGCTTACCCGTTCACACACATCTTACATATGAAAATAGATTAAGAGAAAGAGAGGATAAGATGTTTTTAGAGAGAGAAAGAGTTAGAGAGAGGTGGGAGGATTCAAGAGAAAACACATAGAATAATGCTTAAAAATGAATCAGCCAACCTCTCCTAACATTCTAGGAGAGGCTTATATAGTATAGACTTGGGCCGGCCTATCATGGGTTTCTTAACGGGCTTCCATGGGCCAGGCTTAAGAGAATAAATGGGCTTTAGGCCCAAAACCTAGACTATATTAAATTAGGTAATTCCCGTGAACTATTTCAAGCCTATACAAGGTTCGGGAATATATTATGACCATTACTTTACTAAAAACGTAGGCTAACACCTCCTTTCTGTTTCGGCAGATTTTTGTAAACTTGGAAAATTCATATAAAATCAACCGTAAGTCCGTAGAAGTCGTGTCACCCGCCATTTTAAAGGTAATTGAGTCTACTTTCATATAAAAATACTTCCAAGTCTTGAAAATAAACCTAAGTCAGTCAGAAATACAAAATACTACTTATTTTACAAAACGTTGAGTTTCGTTTTAACTTAAAACTTGTATTTTATCATTTCATTTCGGGTCGGGCATTTCTAGTTGGTGTATCTTTAAAAAATAGTGTATTTAACTTTTTCAAAAATATTAAACTTGGTTAATTTTTGAAATGGGGAGGAAACTAATTCGTTTTGAAACAAAATCAAGCTAAGTATACATTGTTTTATATAATACACAAAACGATGATAAGTACTTTTATTTGTTATGCTAAATGATTATGTGTGTTTCCTTGTGTCTAAATTTTGTTAATTGATATTATTTAGTGGTCATTGCTATTTGTAATTGAGCTACTTAAATATCTTAACACATGTGGCATGTACATTATTTGTTTTTCACTAGTTTTCCGGATTATGCATAAATATAAATTATGCTAGATATCTTGCATTAAGATTGCAAAATTGTTCTTACATTGCATATAGGAAAAGATCACTTTGTTTACAAATGTTACATCAACATCTTTTAAACATTATTAAACATAATAAGTCATTTAGTATCGAGAGCTATGTGAGCTTGTCGAAATTGTTCTTACATTGCATATAGGAAAATATCACTTTGTTTGCAAATGTTACATCAACATCTTTTAAACATTATTAAACATAATAAGTCATTTAGTATCGAGAGCTATGTGAGCTTGTCAAATCTATTGTAAAAGATCATCTTGCACAATTATCGTGTTATTAGTCAAGTGGTAAAATATGTCACCATAAAGTATTGAACACCTTTATTTAAAATTAAAGATTTAAACAAGATCTCGAAATCATGTTATAATACTATCTTGCTTTAACATGGGTTAAAAAGATAAAAGATCATTTTAATACATTGGTATTTAAGTAAAAGAAAATATAATTTTGATCTTAGCACGTGTTTACATTGGTTTAACTTACAATCATAACTAATAAATCTTTGAATTAAAAAAACCTAGGATTTATTGCAAATCCTAAAATTGAAAGCTTAACTTTCTTGGTAAGAAAAGTTCTTTCTTTTGCAATGACATTTTGGTATAAAACTTCACATTAACATTCACCGAAAGTTAAAACATTTACTCTAGTCAAATAATTGAAAATATTATATAAACATGTAATTGTTTTCTAAAGTTGTTTGTAAAGCTTAAAAGTGGCTAGGTAAGTTCTATACTCTTTAAATGTCAAAACTATGCATATTATGCATGATACTCAATGATTTTTCTCACATATAAAATTGATGATTATCTTTAAGAAACAAGTTAGCTCATCATTTTAAATGTCCTCACACTTAATACTAGTCTTGGTTTAATTGAACACACTATTAAAATCTTTATTTATTTTCTTTTAAATGAGTGTTCGTGAGGGCCAAGAAAGATTTCGAGTATATATCGATTCAATATTCAAATTATTATTGATATCATTATCGAATCTAATTGACAAGTTTTCGAGTATGGACATAAAATTGGATTCTTATTTGTTTAGTTTCAAGACTATATCAAAATATAACAAAAAATATTATTTTGAATCTGCATTTTCAATCGCACTCGATTGATATGAAAATAATGACATCCTTTTCAAGACGAAAAAAATATGCATCGGATCATAACTGGCACTTGTGTTAATGCTGTCACATTATGTCTATTTGTCCAATGGTTTTGTTCTAAATATTATACTAATATGTTTAATAGATGCATAAGATACAAAATAAAATAGGATTGACAACTTGGATGTTTCGTCTGAAATATTAAAAAAATTTACATTGCAATGCAATTGGTAAATGTGTCATTTTTGAAAAACCAAACACGAGCAAACAAACAATATATGTAAACTTTGTTCATACAACTTAAAAGCACAACTCAAAGCTCAAATTCACATTTGGAAAATTCTAAAATAAGAATATACTTTTATTCATTCACCTACGATAACATGATGTTTGAGAAACATTATGTCAAAGGAATTCATGCACTCATCCTGTTAAACGATTGATAAAGGATAATATATATCCTATGCATTTTATTTTCTTAATAGCATGAATGGTTGTGTTAGAAGATAATACACTACATATTGTTTGTAAATTATGAGCTATTAGAATTGAAAAATAACCTACCACAATATATGTCAATGCATAAACAAGTAAAATTCATTCATTCAAATACTTGTTTTATTAGGCTACATAGCATTCATAAGAATGGTAAATTTATCATCATAGAAAAGCATATGTGTTTGAAAATACAATATGTCTCGTTTCAATCATATATCATTAAAGAATCACAAACTCAATTAAGGTAAATAACCTTGATGAGATTCATTTCACAAGATATGTAAATGAGAATTCTTAAAACACTGTCAATATAACGTATTTTTTATTGTCACAAATAAGCACATCTCTTAGCTTTTGAAAATCCAATCACGTTAAAATCACGTGTGACAACTACACATGCAAAATGACTTAATATAAGACATCTATTAAATCAAGCAAATATGTCATCGAAACCAAACAACCTATAGATCTTGAACAAAAGATTTAAACATCTTGCTTACGCTTTTCTAAGCAATCAACACATCTATATTAGGATTATATGTAAAATATAACATCTAGATCTATCGTCATAAAAACATGGTTTTTTTAGTCATATTAGGCCAAGTATTAGTGAACCAAGCAAAAATGAAATTTGTCTTCCATTAGAATTACTCATTAAACAAGTAGTAACTGGGATCTTAGTAAACGTTCCTAGATTCATGGCATCTCACATATGTGTTTTGAAGTTTCAAGATGATAACTTGTTCCTATGTGATACGATCATATGCCTTCGTGATTATCTTGATGATCAAGGATTATTTGTTTGGTTATTGAATGCATGTTTATTATAAAGGTTTTTGCCTTCGTCAAGCAATTCTAATATAATATCTCTTAGTTTATCTAAATAATACATGCTCTTAAATGCAAAATGTTGACATGTTCTACATGATATTTGCGTTTGAAGTAATCATATTTCTTATGCGCCGTTTTACATGACTTATGTGTTAATTATGCACCTACATTATGTCAGTTTGATGCATAATGGATCAGGTATGCCTATCATGATCAACTTTTAGATGCCATATAGTCTTACACATTAATCTCTACGATTATTGTGTTGATGTATGCTTAAAATACTTTTACATGCTTAAATCTATATGTCATATGCATCTAGGTATATATTTCTTAACACTAGAATTTATACCCTTATTACACGCGGCCTTTAGTGTCATAATCTAAAAAGTCATAATAGTCGCAAAATGGTTTTAAATCTCCTAGAGTCTCCATGCACATATTTCCTTAATCATTATCTCGTTTCCTTACAAATAATCCACTCTTTTGTCAAGGGAAGGTTAGATGTAAATCTAATACACCTATAAGTAGGGTTGACAACTTAAATATTCCATCTGAAATATTTAAGTAATTTTAACTTGCGATCGCAAACGTTTTAAGTCATATCCGAAAATTCATATTCAAAACCTTTTAACAACGTATGTTAAAACGTTCATTCAAAATCTAAAACGCCCATGTCCTCGGATACAAAACTTATGAAAAACAAAGAATGTGAGTCCGTGGACAATACTAAGTATAGGGGCATGATAGTTAGTTTATTATACCTAACGGCAAGTAGGCCCGATATCATGTTTAGTGTCTACCTTTGTGCACGCTTCCAAGAGGATCCTAAAACCTCTCATCTTGAAGCTGTTAAGCATATCTTCCGATACATTTAAGGCGCTACACACTTAGGATTATGGTATCCTAAGGAGTCCAATATAGAAACTATGGTATATGCCGACTCTGATCATGCGGGAGACTACGTGGATCGAAAAAGCACTAGCGGTATTTGTACGGTTTTTGGGATGTTGTCTAACATCTTGGTTTTTGAAGAAGCAAACCGTTCTTCCTATCTCCACTACCGAAGCTGAATACATAAGCGCCAGAAAGGAATGTCAACAAGCACTATGGATGAAACAAGCTCTTATAGACTACGACATCAGTCTCGACAACATTTTGATTATATGACAAAGGAGCCATCGACTTAAGCAAAACCCATTGCAACACTCGCGTACAAAATCCATCCTCATTTCCTTCCACGACAACATCCAAAAAGGAAATATTTCTATCAAAAAAGTTTTGTCGAAAGATAACATCACCGACATCCTCACTAAACCACTCAAATGTGAACAGTTTAATTATTTACGTCTAGATTTAGGATTAATGGAACAAATCTCATAAATGTCTTGTTCTCTTTTTAATAGTCTCGTTACTATTAAATTCATTCTGATAAATCCCAACAACTTAACTATTTCATCTGAAATGTTTAAGTTTTTTTAATTTGCGAAATGTTGGGACTTAAAAAGACTTCATGGATTCTTAGAAGTTACTACTGATCAGGTACATAATGGAAATTATGCCAAGTGGTTAGTACTGGTAGTATAATGTTACCACTGCTAGTTACTACTGTTAGTATATTTTAGTACTGATAGCATAAAGTTACTGTTGTTAGTTAAAGTTAAGACTGCTCAGTGTTGAAGACTAAAATATAAGCCAAGTAGTTAGTGCTGCTAATAGTAAATGTTAAGACTGCTAGTACAAGTTACTACTGTTAGTATATATTAGTACTGCTAGTACTAATGTTACTACTGCTTATGTTTATTAGTGCTGCTGGTGAAAGGATTACAACTGTTTGAAGACTTTCTACTGTCAAGAGGATAAAGACGAATTAAAGAAGATAAAGATTGTTTGGAGAACAAGAATACTTGTGAAGATAAGTATTGAGATATTTATGTACAAGATATACATAATGTATTTATTTAAAAGATTACGTTTATGTTTAGAAAAGATTAAGATATCTTAGGAATGTATTGTAAGCCGACTAATACTCCTTAGTCTATAAAAGGAGGCTCTAGGGCATTAGTTGGGATATCAGTTTTGCAAATAAGTCTTCATAGTTGTCAAAGTCGATTAAGAAAAGATTCAACGTTGTAAACCCTAGTACTAAGTGAAGAGTACTTGTATTATTGATCTAATAATATTGGAGCATTTGGTTATATCATTGTTTGTTCAAGATTACTGTTTTATTCATAATACTTCTAGGTATTAAGGTGTAGATTCTGCATCGGACGGAGAGTCACCCCATAGTACTATTTATTACACTAGCGTCTACCCATCACAGATAGTTAACGGTTCACGATATTAGGGTCTTTAGCAATAGGTACTCCTACGATAATTCACAATAACGTCAAGTATACCCTTCAAGCACTTGTAGTCCAATTTAAAAACAAGATAAAAATGAGTCAAGAACTCACGAGTTTTGTAAATAGATAAACATTGATCTCAAACCATTTAGTAAGCAGTTTAATCTTTAATAAATTCAGTGGTAAACAACCATGTATCAAACATGTATTCTAAAATCAATGTGAAACAAGCAAGTAAAAATTTAGTAAAAAACATTCAATGTTACGCTTATTGAAAATTAGAATCAACTAATCTGCTTAGTAACAACAAGCAATTATTTCCTCACACAATATGACACCGAAAATATATTAAAACCATTAAAGAAAGAAAGATTGGGTGCTATGAACTCACCTAGGAGTGATGAAGACCAGTAGTGATATGGATCTTCGGACGAGCGAGAAGCGTCTAAGCACAACCTAAAAGATTTGTAACACTTCTTAGGTAATGATACAGAAGATCGAATACTTAAAAATAAATCGAATGATCACGAGATATGCATAGCATTTCATTATAACTTAACCGAAGTATTTTTATCCCCAAATTGGTATACAACCTGCACTTATACTAAATTAAGTGTCTACTAAGTCTCGCTTAGCGATTCTTATCTTATTACTATGTGGCCGCACTTTTATTTCTCAAGAAAAGGGAAGGCTAAAAGCTATGTTGCCTGAATTTTTAGCAAATTATACAAGACCATATCTCTTAACCTATAAAAGATAAAAGGATGGGGCTTTCACCCCTGGAAAGATACTTAACTCTAGTTTCCATAACATTAGGCCTTTTAATCAAATCATTTACCAATCCACAGGAAATGAGTTTTTATTAATCATAACTCAAAACAGAAAGTTCGCTTAATTTGTAACGCTTACAGTTTTGGCCATAAATCCTATTATATAATAGAAATCAAGTTGAATCTAAAGAGAGATGAAATCTTATGATGTCTAGTGTTTAACCATGTTTTAAAAACCCAACACTTTAGTGCAAATATCTGGATTTAATCCCCATTTTCAAACAGTAGTTTAGAACTGACAGTTTTCCGTAAATCGGTCAAATCACAACTCACATCTCATACCGTGCTAGAGATATTGCTTCTAGCCAACTCGACACATGTACTTTGAAATTATTTTTACAATCTCATCAAATAATCCAAACCTTCTTAGGCCAAACGTTTGCTGCAATTAACCCATTTATACTGCTGGTCTGCAGCAGTCCCAAATTTTCCTACCAAACACTAATTTTGACGTATTTTCCAAACCGTAATAGCTATTAAAGTGAATCCACTTGGAGAAGTTAGTTTAAGATGTATACTACTGAGATTAGCTTTCCTATCCTAAATTTTAAAGTATTAATCTAGAGTTTAACTCGTTTTACAAACAATGTTCCAGATTTGACTAGCAATCGTAAAACGGTCATAACTCCCTCATCCAGAGGAGTTGATAACCCACCTAATTTGCCACATGAAGATTAAGACTATATCTTTCAAACCATATAATTTATTCACAGGATCCAGGCCAAAAATTATTAAGAATACTACTGTGCTTTGGTGCTTCTGTTCTAAAAACAGTCCCTAAAATACCCTAGAAAACCATCAAAACTTATATCCAAATCACCCAATTATTACCACTTAAAAGCCATAACAGAATCCTAATAACATATCTCACATATCAAAACATGTGTTCATTGATCAATACTACACGCCGAATTAAACCAAACTTCAAGAACAAAAAAGCATCCTATGGCTTAAAAAGAAACCACGTACCAATCAAAACATATGCATTCCAAAAACAAAAAACAACCAAAATAAGAAAATTAAATCAATAGAAAGATGAGCAAAGGCTTACAAGCAACAATAGAAGGGAAAGAAAAATCAAAACAACAACCCCTTGGTGTGATGTTCTATGTGCTGCCGAGTGAACAAAGAGGACCAAAACCGAAAACCGAACACCAAATCTTGATTTTCGTTGCTACCAAATCCTTGAATCAACACTATTATCAAACCCTTGATTACTTTAATTGCAGCAGACCCAATTTGATTAACAACCCAATAATCAAAAGTTTAATAAAATCGTAAACTTTTTAATACTTGATGCATGATGAATTTAATGGGAAAGATTGATGGGGTTTTATGTAGGAATGACATTAGAGTAGGATGGAAGTGATTAATTGAATATTTGGTGATGATGATGGGGGTTTGGTGTTGGCGTCGTCGAACAGTAGATGAGGAAGAGGCAGAGATGGAAATTTTTAATATCAATTCTATGTGTTTTGTAAAAGGGGTCAACCCTTTATATATATTGGGGTCAAATTGACTATAAATTTTAAAAAGTGTGTTGTATTGTGATTTGTGTTAATTGTTTTGAGGAAAACAAAATATAAAAGGGTGTTTTTATGTTTAGATTTATAGGGTAAAATATAATAATGGGGTGTTTGGTTTATACGATAATGTTTTATAACTTATAATTTCTTATTTTTATTTTATCTAAAACATTATTCCATGAATACATTATGATTTTAAAACACATAATTGAAAATATTTAAAAATTAATAAAAATACTATTTGACGGGTGTTTTTGGCCAAACGCGGGATCAAAGTCGAAAGATATTAAATAAAATCATAAATAAGACTACCGATGGCATAAAATATGGAATTATTGATTCTCAAAACGTTAAAATGGATCAATATTATCAAGGCATGATTCGAAAAACTAGCTTAAAAACTCTAACGATTTCGATATAATGGGATGAAAAAATAAAAATAATAAACTCCATAAAAATTGGAAATAGAATTTAGAGCTCGGTTTAAATATTGATCTTAAATTCTGGTTGTTAAATTGTAGACGCGGGTTATATAAAAGGTGTACGAATTCGTTCCTTTCGCGTCAAAACCGAACCAAGGTCATCCAAACTTGTAAGTTTTCTAAACTTTGTTAAAAGTTGTACTTTTGTGGATATTATGGTGTTAAAACACTAGTTGTACAAGTTGATCGTCGTAAAAATCGAATCTTGGAGACGAAAATGTGAATAAAGGGGGTGTTTGTGCGTCGGCTTAAAAAGAAAGAAAAGAAAGGATTTTTAAGTTTGAATAAAATGGTTGTTATGGTAATTTTTTATTTCATGAAAGTGCTTAAAAAGGGCTTATTATGAAGTTTTGCTTATTCAATAAGCTAGGTTATAGCTTATTTGGGTTTATTTGTTTTCGGCTTGGGCTTGGCCCAATGAGGGTCCTCTTGGTTCGACGCCAAGGTGGGCTCGGCCCACTTGGTTTGCTTATTGGACTTGGTTTTGGATATTGGATTTGGTTATTGGATTTGGTTATTGGATTTGGATATTGGATTAGTTGTTGGATTTGGTTATTGGTTTTGGCTTATTTTTGAGCTTATGTTTTCGGGTTATAATATAAAGCTTATAGCTTATTTGGTTTTCGACTTATGTTATAAGCTTATAGCTTATTTCGTTTTTGACTTATGTTATAAGCTTATAGCTTATTTGGTTTTCGTCTTGTATTAGAAGCTTATAGCTTATTTGGTGTTTGGCTTATATTAGAAGCTTATAGCTTATTTGGTTTTTGGCTTATATAAAGAGGCTTATGGCTTGTTTGGTTTTCGGCTTATATAATATAAAGTTTTATGAGCTTATAGCTTATTGTTTCGGCTTAATGAGCCACGGGTATGTGATTTCGACTTATATTGGATTCAGCTTAATGGGCTTAAGGTCCATTGGGTTTTGAATTATATTTTAGACTTATGTAAAGAGGTATGGACTAAGTTTTGCTATCGGGCTAATTACTTAAAGACCATAATGGGCCATAAAGCCCAATAACAAGAAATATGAATTTGTGGACTTATAAATGGACTAATGGATTTGGTTTGGACTAAGGGGGATTTTGTTGGACTTGTCGAATATAAATGGAGTATTTTGTTACGGTTGGATAAAACGTGTGGAATGTGTTGATATAGTGTTTTGTCGAAAAATGTTGGGTTTGTGAAAAGTGTTTGGGATTAAGGTTTCCAACCTTGAAAAAAGTCATATAGACGTACGGGTCATGCTGAATTTTTGAAAGAAATTTATACTTAAAAACTTTGCCTAAAAAGGGGTAAATTTTCAAGATTTTAATAATAAATTGTTATTTTACTTGAAAATTTAATGCAAGACAAAGGATATAATTTCCTCGAAACCTTTTCTTAAATATTTAATATTTATAGTCGTTGTGTCGAGTTGATTTGAAGAAATAAAGGATGATTATCATGGAAGTCTAAGTGTCGAGGTAAAAGCTATTGGTCATGGACATATTAAAATAACGAGACGTTGTAATTACCACCCGCGTTATGCGCCGATAATAAGACAAAAATAATAATAAAATATTATTATTTTGTTTAAATTATTAAGTATATATATATATATATATATATAATAATATATATATATATATATAATATATATATCGTATTGATATGTGTTTAATCACATATCAATTTTCCTAATTAAAATGAGCTGAAATAACCAAAAATACATGAAAAATGCATTGTATATGTGTGTATTGTGAATTGTGTCTTGCAGGTAGCGGATATATCAAAAATGGACAAAAACGAAGCCAAAAACGGACAAAACCGAGCACGAGATTGGAAGAGCGTGAGAAAACAAAAACCGCGAGCATATTCAGAATTTTGATGTGCCAACTCAAACTGTTTAATGGGACGGTGGATCATCCCATTATAAATTTGAATATTTCCAAAGCCTCCTAGCCTTTTAATAATAAGCCCTTATATAAATTACAAATCCAATCCATTTACCGGCCTAAAGTGATAAAAAAAATCCCAAACCCACCAAAACCCAGTCCAAGTCAAAGTGATATAAACGCAGGGTTAAAATTTATTGTTTATCTCTTTCCCCTTTCTTTTCGTTTTTTACACACACAAACAAAAAACACAGGTTTAAAACCTTCGACCATTAACACCCCTACAAACGTATCCACGCCCTCCCTTCTAGAAGATCAAGGAACATAAGAGGGTGGCCAGCGACAGATCAATCTAATCAGCAACAGAGATTAAAATCACATAGATCAAGCACACAGTGCATTGGTGTGTTGCAGTGGATGCAACCACATTTCACACGACAAATTTTCAATGTCAATCAATCAAGAGGTAACCTGACACGTCAAACACAACCAAGGCCACGCTAGCAATCCTAAGTTCTTATTGGTGGGGGGGGGGGGGGGGGGGGGGGGGGGGGGGGGGGGGGGGGGGGGGTGATTGGATGAGGAGATGTGGAGAGTGATCAAGGGCTCAAAATAGATTGATTATGATTGAAGGGCTAGGATTGATGCTTGGGACGCTCCTGACGATCTAGAATCATCCCCTCCTCACTATAAATAGAGGAGCTCTATCACACAGTGAAAGGATCTAGCTTAGTGTAGTTTTTAATCTAGCTTTTAGTAATTTTAGCTTAATTTTCAGCTTATTGCCTTTTTAATATTGTAATTTCCTTTTCAGCTTGTAATCCTTTCAATATTAATAAAATTTCAGTTTTTCTTTTAAATCTTGTGTTAAATTCTTATTTTACTTTTATGCAAATTTGTTAAAATGAGTTTAGATACTACTTAATAAGCTCAAATGCTCACATTACCTTATAAGCTATCACTTATTCAGTTAAGCCTCCTTTAAGCTTAACTGAATAAGTTATTTATCTTAAATCACCTCAAAAATCATTATAAGCTAATAATGTGGATGATAAGCCAGAAAGGATGTGGCATAAGGGACTTATTTAACAAGCTTGTTTTCAATACAGCTGGAGCTTGTAGATAAGGCTCTAAGTGCACTTAGTCCTTGTATAGAGCAAAGTACAAGGTACAAATTACTTTTTTCTATTCTAGCTTAAATTTCTTATTTCAGACTTAATAGATTGCTTATTCTGTCTTATAATTTGCATAAATGTCTTAATTAGTGTTTATTTCAGTTTATAATGACTTACATTTCTAGTTTAGATCATTAGAATTAGTTTTTTAGTTTAAGTTTTAGTTAAAACTGCCATTTAGGAGTTAATTTAGCTTGTTAGTTTAGCTTATAGTAGAGTGCTTAATCTTCTTTAGTTTTTACTTATTTGTCATTTATAATCTTAGTTCTTCATCTGTTTTAGCAAATCAAGGCTTAATTGGATCTGTTTTGGCTTAAAATGAGTTTTCAATTTCTAAAGGGGTGTTTGGGATAAGGTATTAATCATGGTTAAATCATGTGTAAGCTGTGTTTGGTTACCATACTGGTTTCCATCAAGCTTTATAAATCGTACAATGCCTAGTTTTTTAGAAGCTATAAATCGGTTTTGCCAAGTTTTCAAGTTTTTCTTATCAAAAATCATAGTCTGCTAGTTTTAAGGTTTTTAAAACAGCTTATTTGTTTAAATTGATTAAAGACCTACTTAAGTTGTGTTAATTGTGCTCAAAATGAGTTTCATGTGCATCAACACACATCTGTTTTGAGTCATAAACTTAGGAAAAGCCATTAGAGGGTATTTGGATCTAAAATAGTCAAGAAAGGTAGTATTTGGTTTAAGCAAAAAGCCTCTTTATGTAGATCTTTTAAGGATAAATCCTTAATTAATTTAGGTTTATTTTAGTTGCAGTTAGCTTATTATAGTCTAGAGTCAATCTGTTTTAAGTTTTTAGTGTTTCAATTTGCTTTTTGAGTCTTAGTTTTTAGCTGCAAAAGAGTCATTCATCTTTAAAAAGCCAAAAAACAAAAGTAGTAGTCTGTCATTTTCATTTGCCTTTTTCTAGCTTATTTCTTTACCAAGTTTGCTTAATTCTTGCTTATTTGTGTTATTAGCTTATAGGACTTTATTTGTTTTTAGATTTTCAGCTTATACCTATTGCTTATTAGTGTTTAATCTTAGCTTAAAGTTTTGGTAAAAGTTCCTAAAAATCCATTTTGAGTCAACTGTCTAATGCATTTTGTTGCTTTTTCAGCTTAATTTAGTTGCTTATTCTTAGTCATTAGTGCTTATATGAGTCTAGATTAGGGTCTGTTTTAGCTTTTTTGTTTTTCTTATTGCTTATTAAGTCCAAACAAGCCAAACAGTTTTAGCTTATTATTTAAAAAGTCTTAAAAAAACTAAACTATCACTCTTGAATTGCTTTTTCCTAGCTTAATTAATAAGTTCCAGACTTAAGTTCTTTCTTTAAAGTTTCTTATTTGTGCTTGTTCTTTAGCTTTTTCAAAAAGAAAAATAAAAAAAATGTTTTCACAAAAAGGTAAGTCACAGGACTCGAACCTGTGACCTCCCTTACACAACACACACATCTTAACCATTGCGCCCTTAGGTCTTTTCTGGTCGTTCTAAGTGTTCCATTCTAATACGTATGCTAAGTTTAGTTATAGCTTAAATTTGCTTATTTGATTTTTAGCAGCTTATTTGATTTACCTTTTCACTCGTTTTTCTTTGTAAACCCTTATATTAGTGTCTAGTATTTTTATAAATTTTCTCAAATTTTTATAATTAAGTTTAGTATTTTTAGTTTAATTTTTAATCTTAATTAGTTTAAAAAATAGTTTTAATTAGTTTAAAAGTTTAAAAAAAATATATTCTGTGTTTTAAAAAATAGTTTAATACATTTTAGTTTAGAAATTTGCATTTTGAGTTTTTAGAATTTTAATTTGTCATTTTTTGTTAATTAGTTAGTATATTTTAGTTATTAAATTGTTTTTAATTGTCTTAAATGTCGTTAGAATTTTAAGTTACCTTTATTTCTAGTTTAACGTGCCTTTATATACTTTCTCTTTGCGTTATTAAAATTAGATTCCAAAATCCAAAATATCGATTATTCAAGCACGCGATCACGAACCGAAACAAGATTTTCAATCTTCACACTTCGTTGGGAAAACGACTCGGAAACGATTTGATCTTTATCCTTTCCTAAGGGTAATTTTCTAATCGATCCTTTTCGGAAATATATTTTATTAGTGATAGCTTATTACTCTTTCACAAGAGTAGTTTGCCTAGTTGCTTTTACTATATATATATAATATATATATTATAATATATATATATATTATCTTATTATTTATTATTAATTCGAGAATAATCAACGTATCGATTCTGAAATGTGGATTTATTATATTCGGCTTTTTGAAGTTTTTTAACTCATTTCTTTTCGCCGGATTTCCGCGGAGTATTTTGGTCGATTGCATCGTTCAATGATTTGAGGTGTTTGCGCTATGTTGTATTGAAGTCGCACTTTGCCCAAGTGTTTTTGAGTCGTTTTTGCGTAATTACCACACAACCATAATATGAGATAAAATATTGATAATTGGTTAAGGTTTTGGTAATGAGATGACGATTTTTGTAATAAGTTAACGTTATGAGATAACGAGTTTGGAATGATATGAAGTTGAAATGGGATTTTAGGATGAAAATGAGGAATTTGGGTGAGTAAAGACGAACACTTGTACAATAAGATAATTTTGTACGAGTATTAATAAAGTGAGTATATATTAGGTCGTTTTCGTGTATCAGATTGTGGCCGCTTGCGTAGAGATTTTTTTGTGCTTTTCATTTACTTGAGATTGTGCGGTTTGCTTTGGATTTGCTGATTGAGGTGAGACCTCGAGCCACTCCATTTTTACTGTTTTTTTTTCTGTTGAGGAGGAAAATGATACTCAAATGGTTTTGAAAATGATGAATTGATCTGTGTGAAAGTGGTTTTGTTTTTTGGGACAAGATATGGTGCTTAAGACTGCTATGTGAATATATGTGTTGCATGATTGTTTGGAGCAGATGGGTACGCTCTACCGCAGGTTTGTGTGTGGTCCCTTGCCCCTAGATTTAATGCTCCAGCTGGTAGGACCCTTTATGGTGGCGTAAGTGACATAATGGTGTTGATTAGGCGGTGATCCTAAGGTTTTTTGCATATATTCTCTGTCATATATCACTACTTGTCCACATGTTGAAATAATGGCACAACTTTTTGGGTTTAGGTTAAACCTACAGCTCACCAACATTATTGTTGACAGTTTTCGAGTATCATATTAGGTGTGTCAAAATCAAAGGTATATGAACAAGATATAGAAGAGCAAAGATTTAACCCAAGGGAACTGTGTCGAGATGGGATTTTGATTATTTGGGTTTTTCGATAAGTTTTTAACTTATAAACATTATGTAATCCCCCCCCAAAGGTTTCATTATAGTAAATTGTAAAGTGTATTATCTTGTATCTTTGCGATTGAACGGTATCGTCGCATTTCCGTGTTATCTCCAACTGACGGGGTGAGAAACACAAATAACCACTCTTTTTGGTCAAGGGAATGTTAGATACAAATCCTAATACAACCCTCTAAGTAGGTTGACAACTTTAAACGGTCATTTACGTCAAAAATATTCAAGTAATTTTTTAACTTTTTGATTGCAAACGTTAAAAGTCCAGTCTGAAAATTTCATAATCAAGCCTTTCACATATATGTTAAAACGCTCTTCCAAAATCTAAAAGCTATCATCAACCTTCGTGTGACAAAGGTCTTACGAGTTTCTACATAAGTGATTCGTAGCTTCTTTAATATACACACCTTGAGACTATGTACATTCACTTCCGTTAGTCCTTTCCATCCCCTTAGGAATGTCACGATGCTTTGTCGTCATCCTCACCTCATACATAATAAGGATCGAACTTTGTCCATCAATCTTAGGATAGAAAACTAATCAAAATATACCAAAAATCTCATAAATTTGTCATTCTCATTTTAATAGTCTTGTTACTATTAAATATATTGCTATAAATCTTGACAACTTAATTATTTCATCTGAAATATTTAAGTATTTTTAATTCACGAAATGTAAATTAAAATGTCACTCATTGTTTATGTCAAATTCGTTTCACAAAAACCTTAATCATGCCTCTATTATTAAAGAGATGGTTAATACCTTCCGCCGACCTTTTCCGCTACCACCTTTAATACAACCTCATACCTCGTCATGTGATTGTTCTATGAACATTCGCAATGCTCGAGAAGAGCTACAAAACTTCATGGATGAAGTTTGTCGTATGCTAACCGTCATTTGTCTTGACATTGTCAAGCACATCGCTTTTGTCTTCATTCATCTTCGTCTTTATTTATTCTTCTTATTCCACACTTTATGTCCGGATGAGCACGAATTAAAGGGGAAGGGAAAACACACTCGTTCACATATATCCTTTAACCAAATACTCTCAAGAACTCACAAATGTGATTCTTATTCACTAGAAACCAACTTAAAACAACACTCACTTCCTTTTTAACTCATACGTACACCCCGTGCATAAATCGAAATTGATTCAAGCCTCTTAACTCGTATGTCGATCATACACAAAATTCACAAGATACACTTCTACCATACACCCAAACCTCATAACTATTCTTTACTCTTGTTAGTAATCACTAGTTCTAGTGCATCCACAAACCACCAAGGTAAAATGAAAAACCGAGTCATCCTTACTATTACCAATCTCGAGCCATCCACCTAGTCATCTTCACAAGAAGATTCACCATGAAACCATTCCCCATAATCTAATAGTGACTTACCATCACTACAACCCATGGAGGTTGAACCACCTTTCATAATGCACAAACCTATACCTATCTTGATGCCTCTCTATGGATTAACGGGCCATCATCATATCCTGAGACTCATAAGCATTTTTGCCTATGTTGTCAAAAGTCAAGTGAATCTCATGATGAAATGCGTCTCGTTCTCAAACTCAATCCTTACAACTAGTATATGCATAGTCTATCACTACACAGCAAAGCCCTTCACGTCTAAACCAATGAAATTATCTCCTCAAGAACATCTCACACTCGCTCTATAACCATCTAATCATTTCCACTTTCTAGCAAGTAAAGAACACAAAGAAAATATTCAAGCTTCAAGCATTGTTGAGTCACCACAATGTCATGTCTTTTATTTTTCTTCCACCATGAAAGAACTACCACCTCATTTCATATATCCACATTTGTTTATCAACATTGCCAACCAACAAAACACCCAACAAATCTATGGATTCACATCATCCATCTTTGTCCCTATAAGATCACATGCACATCATATTAACATACCATGCTTGTCATCGTTAGTGTAAATGATATATTAATCTAAACCGCCTTTGTCAACCTTTAGTCAACACCCTCTCTCTCCATTCATGCTCATCCTTCCTTGTTTTTCCATTTTATGAAATCATTTTCATTCACATTGAAGAGCGTATCATTTTCATCTTCATCTTATTTTTAAACTCTTTTAGAGTATGTATTTTGGCATATCTCGCCAAGATATTAAGTGACATTCTTCTAGTTTTAAATGTCACATTTAGAGTATGTCTACTCAACAAATCATCCTTATCGTTAACATTTAGTTTGACCTAAAGTCTTGCGATAATGTTTATCCATAAACATCCCAAACATGAAAACCATACATAATGCTTAACAAAGAAACCTTAAGGATTTAGGAATCTCTCAATACAACCCTTAACGAAAGTCTATCCAAATCCAAACCATCATCTTGGTTATATAATGATATCATAAGGAACATGTCATTCAAAATACGTTAATACTTCTTATCTAATTGACATATTGGAAGAAGTCATTCTTATAATAATGGTATGTCAATCAATAAATGAATTTTGTTCTCATTTATTAAAGTTGGTGTGATACCAAAGGGTATTGGTCGAGTCTTGTCCTTAAGCATGCGCCTTGGTTATTAAGCATGAGTCGGTCGAATCTTAGCATTGGTTTCTAAACATTGTTGGGTTTTAAGAATATGTCATGATTCTTTTTATTTTTAGATTTAGGTTGTTGTTATTAAAATAATGATTGCATGTGTCTGAGTTTCAAATTGTTATTCTTTGAAAGTGTCATACTTTAGAATGCTTCTACCTAAGACGTGCATGTCTTGTTTGTTTTTGTAGCACACCTTCTGTAGCTCGATTCCATTGGTGGCCCCAAACAAGGGGAGCATACACCAATGGGGAGCATTTCAAATGCAAAGTCATATACACTTGCAACCGTTTACAGCATCTACACACGTCTTTCTAATGGAACGCTTAAGTCAATATACAACGGAGGAAAATCTTTGGATGCAATGTTGAGTGCCTCAAAGTAGATAGCTGGGGATGATTAAATAGGGTTGATAGTAGCAAGACTTCACTGGAGATGATGCAAGCTCGCCTTTTTGTTTCAAGAATAGAGTGTAGTAAAAGTCTCGCCTATTGGAATAAATGGCTTGGAGTATCCACCTTTTTGTTTCAACAAAAGGGAGAAGAAGTGTAAACGAGTAACTTATTCATTTTACTATGAGTTACAGTTTACATATTTTGTCATCATCAAAAAGGGGGAGATTGTTAGTGCATATATTACGATATTTAATCTATACATTCTCTTTGTTTTTTGGTGATAACAAACTTGTAACTTATAACACAAAACGTAAAGTGCTCAAGTTACTCGTAATCACAAATCATCAATGCATTCATACGTCAACATCTCTCGGCGTCTCAATACTGCTTCAACAACAAATATAAGTTTGCACCCGACGTAAATCACTAAAGGTATGAACAAACAAACTTTAAACTTGTTGGATGATCAAAGAAATAGGTTTTGTCATAAACTTTACATTTTTATAAATGTAAAAAACTGTTTTACAAAAATAAATTAGTCAAAATATTTTTGTAATTAAAAGAAATGTTTTATTCAAATATATATTTAAAATCAGATTTTCCCTTCAAAATCAGAACAACCTGCCTTAGAAAACATGTCCCCACTTAAGGATGGTGTCTGATTTGTGTGTCCATCATTCAAAAAGGGGGGTGAGAGGAGGGGTGAGTTTGTCTTTGTTGCATTTATTACCGTAATTTAATCTTATAAATTCTCGTTTGTTTTTTTTTGAGTGGTGAGAACAAATCTTTGTAACTCTATTAACACAAAACGTTTTTTTTATAAAGTGCTCAAGTTACATCAGTAATCACAAATCATCCAATGTGATTCTTTTCAAGGTCAACAATCTATCGGCCCCAGTCCTCAATATGCTTCTTTCACCAACAAATATTTAAGTTTTTAAACCCCGCGTTTTAAAAATCACCACTCTCTCTAATGGTTGAACAAACAAATTTAATAATTGTTTGGGAATGATCAAAGCCTCAATAGGTTTTCCGTCCCATAAAATTTTAACATTTGCCTTGATTCAATTGTAAAAAACAATACAGTTTTTACACTACTCTATCCCCATATACATTTTCATCAATATCTCTCTTTGTATAATTCCACATGACAATGTTTTATCTCAATTATTTATCTCCCCCCTAAACAAATAGGCCGATTTTCCCTTCAACCCCCAATTCAGTCTACAACCTGCAATTAGAAAAACATGTCCCCACTTATGGAAAAAAAATGGCGGTCCGTCCTACAGGGGCGGACACCACCCCTCCCCCCCACCCCTGTCCTGTTGGTACTCGCGGCGCCCACCTTATTAATATAAGGGGTTTGCCGAGCCAAGCATTTGTATCGATGCAGTGAAGTTAGGTACTCGCGGCCCCCTTATTAATAAGGGGTTTGCCGAGCATTTTTTGCTCCAAAGTTTGCCTATAAATGATGGACTGTTCCCCTAGATTTTTCCACCTTTTGCACACTTATTGTTTTTGTTTTAAATCAGCAAACATATTTCCAATCCTTTGATCATTTAACTTGTATAAACATTTGTTTTCAAGTGATCCAATCTTTCCTCTCCAAGTGTAAGAGAAGAATACTTGTAATCGCCAAGATACGAAGTATTGTAGTTTAGTTTGTGCTTGTGTAACATTGTTGCTGGTATGCGTTTAATTACACATACTTTTCACCATTAAAATCAGACTTAAATGACCAAAAACGTACTAAAAATGCATTGTATTTGTATGTTTTCATTTATATTGTGCAGGAAACGGATATCCGAGAAAAGGACGAAAAATCAAGCAAAAACGGACAAAACCAAGCATGGAATGGAAAAGCGTGGAAAAGCCAAAGTCAAATCAAAGCCAAAGTCCAAGAAAGACAAAGTCAACGGTCAAAACCGGAGCCGACACCGAAGAATACTTGATGGGCCCACCCGAACCCATCTAATGGGCCGGACAAGCCCATTAGTATATTACATGAAGACTTTAAGCCCAAGTTTAAATAAAAAGGCCCATTTCCTTTTTATTATTATAGCCGGCCCAAACTGCTAAGGCCCATTCCCATTTAACCTTCGTTAGTCCCTTTAGGGACTAACTTTGCAAAACTTCAATATACTTTGAGGGGGCATTTCTGCCATCCCCCAAAGTTGAATCCACCACAAGGGACCTTTATTGCAAGATATACATACACCTTGGAGGGCTTGTTTTGCCAACTCTACAAACCTTTCCCCTGCACCCTCAAACAAACAGACATAAACCCCTCTTTCCCGCCAATAAACAGTACCCAAGTACTGTTCATTGTCTCCTACCTCCAGCAAACAAACAAAAACTCATTAAAACTATAAACCCCACACCCCACATGGATTAATGAACACCTTGTCAATCCCCAACTCCCTTATTTGGCAAAAGAAAATGACAAGAAATCAATGGTCAAGATCATTTTGCTTGGGGACTACTCAAAATGGACGGCATAGATGGTAATTATGGCTCACTCACACAACAAACACACAAGCTGAAGTCTCTCTACAAAGAAACACAAGACCTAGAATCTTCCTGGTTCTTGTATAAATAGGGCAGTTGTAAGCCCTTGAAAATATGTAGTTTTTAACCTAGTTTAGTTCCAGTTAGTTTTATGCACTTTTAATTCCCAAGTATTGTAATAATTTTTTTAAAAAGTTAATGAAATTCAAGTTTGTTCTTCTTTAAACCCGTTTTCTAGTTTTAAGTGTCTTTAAGTTTCAAAAGTCTTTCATAAGTTCTTCTAAGCTTTTATAACTCAGGGTGTTTTGGATAAGCTTTCTCAAAAACTTATCTAAGCTTTTAAGTTTTCATTAGTAAGGAATTTGGCATTTTGAGCTTTTGGATGATAAGCAAATAAAGGAAGTGCTTATGGGTTCAGTAGAGTGCTTATTTATAAGCTGGGTAGGTTTTTAGAGCTTATTTAGGTTCTTTAATCCCTATTTAGAGCAAGGGAGCAAGTAAGTTTCTTTTTTCATATTTTGCTTATTACTGTACAAGTGCTTATTAACTGCTTATTTTCTGCCTTTTTATGCTTATTTATGATAGTTTATGTCTGCTTATGCTTACTTAATATTTTCATGTCGTTTATTTTAGTTTTGCATCTGTCCTTTATATGCTCTTAAACTATTTATCTCTAATTTTTTTGCTTATTTGCCATTGAATTGTTGCTTATTTATGCTTTGTTATGATGTTTAGTGCTTATCTTGCTTAGTTTTTTTTAGTTTAAAAGTGGTTTGTGCGAATTTCTTAGTTAGTACTGGTAGTGTATTCAGTTAGTACTGGTAGTGTAATTTGTTAGTACTGGTAGTTCATGAGTAATACTGTTGGATTAATTTAGCTTATTTAAGTGCTTATTATTGATTGAAGTCTGCTTATAAGTGTCTTATATTGTTATTTGATGATCTGTTTTTAACAGTTTAGGATCGAATCAGCTTGATATAAAAAAATAAAAAAAAATGATTTTTGAAAACTTAAAGTGCTGTTTGGAACAAGCCGTACTAACCCATAGTTAGTACTGCTAGTTTTCTTTTGGACTTTTACCCTAACAGTACTAACTCCAAGTTAGTACTGGTAGTGTATTAAGTTAGTACTGGTAGTGTATTAAGTTAGTACTGGTAGTGTATTTAGTTAGTACTAGTAGTGTTGTTAGTGCTGTTAGTGCATTTTTGCTTATTAGCTTATTATTTCTGCTTATTTAGGATTAGCTTAGCTTTTTAGAGTAGATTTAGCCCATTTTCGCTTACTGTCTTTAGTTTAGAGCTTATTTAAGCTTATTTGCCTTTTTAAAAGTTAATTTTAAGTGTTTATTTTTTAGCTTATTTGCCATTCTAGCTTATTCTAGTTGCTTATTTTTATGCTTGAGTGCTCATTAGGGGTAGTTAAATATCTGTTTTAGCTTAATTGCTTAATTCTTATTTCATTGTGTTTTATTAAGCCTAGCAGTACTAAGTTGAAGCTAGCAGCACTAACTTTTTAAGTTAGTACTGCTGAGTCTTATTTGTTTTTCTAGCTTATCTGTCTTAAATTCTTAGCTTATTTTTGTTCTTAGCTGCTTAATAGGTGTAGTGTAGGACATATCTTAGCTTATTTGTCATTTAGTTGCTTATTGTTGGGTTGTTTTTGCTAATACTGCCATTTTGTTTTGCTTATTTCGTGCTTATTTGCAAGTTACAAAAATTTTTCCTTTTTTAAAGTTGCTTATTGTTAGCTTTTTCAAAAAGTTATATATCATTTAGGGTTAAATTTTTGGATAATTTAGTTTTGTTTTAACTCACGTTTTTACTCTCCCGTCCACGTTTTAGGATTTACTCATTCTAGCTTTCGTTTTTAGGTTTTCCTTAATTGTTTTTGCATTCTAATTAGAAAAACAAAATCCAAATCTTTTTCCATTCAAGCATCGTAATTCAAACCAACTTTCGACTTTCCAATTCGCTCCTCGTTGGGGATAAACGACCCGGGAATATCATATCATACTACTCTCGGTTTCATTGATTATTTTTAGATTATACTTATTATATATATTTTATTATATATTATATATATAAAAGGTTTAGTTTAGAGACAATCACTTTCATTAACTTGAACTTTTAGCATGCAATTCCTCCTTAATCGGTCTGCCTAGACACAAGGGTGTTTAGCACTATAAGGAATGAAGTGAGTCCAAGAAAAATACCTAGAAGACATTCTAGTAATTTTCTTTACTCATTGCGATTATTGAGAATTCCTCTCATTAACATTTAAAACTTATACATCGTCTTGACAAGTGCAAGATGTCAGTATTTTGGTAGCTATAGACAAAATGTTCTCTAGTTACACAAAATATTATATCTTTTAATTATTTCATAACCGAAAAGGGTAATGAAAGATTGTAAGTGCGTTTAAATATAATGAGAAAATTTCAATTATAACCTTATCTTATTCTTGTCAACCAATGAGAAGACATAGGAGTAAGTCTCACACTTCTTACCAGGAAAAGAGACTATGTTTGTCTTTTTAAGAAAATAAACTTTCGTTTACGAATTATGTTGCAATAACACAATTAATTAGAACATAGAAGGTTCAATTTAATATTTTTGATAATTAAATTCTTAAAATAATTAACTACCCAAATAATTACTAATAAGACTAAGATCCAACTTGACCTCCCACTTATTACATAAGGTCTGACCAACGTGCAAACAAGTAGGGCAAGAGGTAAGCGGCGTGCGTTAATTGCATTATAAATGCAACTCTTAGTTTTATGAGACACATGACTTTAGTAACTCATATAGTAATGTCATGTACATATTTTGTCTATCTTATGCCTCGGGTCTGAGGTCTGACCAGGTAACTCGATTGAAGTCCCCCAAAAAAGAACATGCAAAAATTGACCTTAGGTCTGACCAGAGAGAAATTTTTTGCCGTGGGTTGGAAAGGCCTTGAGGTCTGACCAGATAGGTCAATCCAAGTGCACGTGTTCTTAGTTTGGTTTAGATAGACTTAAAATTTCACATAGATGTATACACATAAGTTTATAAAAACATGTGTAAAAAACGTGTACAAAGAAGCATGCAAAACATACTTGTATCACTAGTTAAGAAAAACATTTTGTTAAGTTTAGTTTTTAGATGTGCTAATATCGCGAGAAAACATTAAAAATTGACCAAAACCTATATTGTACTCTTACATGTGTCCGAAGACACAAGTTATTCCAATAATTGCCTCATATGCCGAGGCATATAGTGGCGTGAGAAAAGATTAAAGGTCAATTAAACCCTAGATCTCCACTAAAGCCATGGTCAATAAAGCCATGGTCGGTAGTGATTCATCATTGATAAGAGCATAAAAACTTTAAATTTCCAAGAAAACAAGTTTCATAGTTTTATGTTCGTATTTATTTGTCCAAAAACAAGTTTTACAAATAACACATAGCAGGTCACTGGGAGTTAATAATTATGTGTGTAATTTAACAGACAAATTTAAACCAAGATTCGAGTAAGTTCGTCGTGGGAAGTCACGTTTCTAAGCGCAACATTATAGATAACCACACCTAGATGACAAATAAACTCTCAAGAATCGTCATTTTAAATAAAACAAGTTTCTCTTTAAATATCAGTCCGTTTAGAGTTTCAAAAAGTCTTTTGCAAATATTAACTAGTCTCATGGAATATAAGCAAATAAACATATAGAAGGAGGGGATGAGGTGAATACATACTCTATATTGAAAGCAGTAAATCACATAATGCCTCGAGTTCTCATAAGAGTCTTCCCCAAACAAAGAACCAAAAGACTCTCACTAGGTTTTCTGCTAAAGTACCTAGATTGCCACATCCATCATATAATATGATTGCGTGAGTCTTAAGGCCGGGAAAAAGAAAAGAAAAACTAAATTACTTAATTAACTTTTAATTTTAGTTTTATTCTTTTCAATATATATTAGCTAGTAATAATATCAAGATTTTAAGTTTTTATTTATTATTTATGGCAAGAATTGCATATTGTTGCCATAATTTTCAGTCAAAACAATAAATAAAATTTTTCTTATGCGGATCTCGCGTGTTTTATAAGTGTGTGACCCATAACACCAAATAAGGTTGACTCGTGATGCCACTGTTAGGATTTTATAACTAGTAAACCATTTACTACGAGTACGCAGCGGATGGATCTAGTTTGATATTAAGAATTAACACACGTATAAAGTAAGTAATACTAACCTTTATGTTTAATGATAAAAATCAATAAACGAGAATCTTGATCTTGAAATCTTAGTGATTAAGTTATCACCTCTACGGTTGCTCACACAACATGTCAAACAAGTACGTCACGATGCTAGTCGTTACTTCACAAGCTTCAAACACCACGTGTATGCTTACTTTGTTTCTTGAACCGAAAACCAAACAACCCTTGTAACCTTGAACCAAAAATCAGAAACCCTAATTAGATTTTGGATCAAATTCGGTTAGAGAAGAAACAAATAAACCGATAACCCTAAGATTGGTTTTATATGATGTCAAACTAGGAGAACAAGAAACCATAAACCCTAGGTGGGTTGTTATCGAAATCGCCAAGGAGAAACAAGAATCGAAAATCAAACAAACACGTGTTGGATCTTTGGCATCATATGATCAAAACCGATAAGAGATAAACTGTCAATCGTCAAATCAAGGAGGAAACAGTTTGCGTGTATTTTACATTGCATGCATATAAATCATATGCATGAGAACATGCATGTACTAGATTTCCATGCATAGGTACATAAACATCTGATGTCAATTATGCATGCAAAGATAAAATACTTATTCTTTATGTTTTGTCAACACAGGGAGAAAAAGAAACGAATAAGGCATTGTGATGATATATTTTGCATCGTATGGAATTGTGTGAATAAATAATTATGAAGCCAGGGGTTTGTATATATAGCACCCAACCCTAGTTGTAGATAAACTAGGAAACAAATAATTTCTTAGTTTATCACAATTTATAATCCTTATCACATATCAATTCCAAACTTGATCCAAAACCCCTTCTAGAACCTCTTAGGGGTCGGCCTCTATAAGGGTCCCATAGGGTTCGGGTTTTGTCAATTTTAGTCCCTTCGATTTATATTTAAATACTCGTTAAGTTAGTTATAAAATCATAACAGTAACTAACGGTTATTTAAAACTATTACGTGAAGCATATTAAACCTTTAACAATAAATACAACATGTATATATATATATATATATATATTAAATGTTTAATAAACGTACTCTTCGTGTCTTAACGTGTGTGCCCCCAATAGGCTCATGTACTTCTAGTTGTATAACATGCGAATCCAACTACCATATTCCAACAGGTTAGAGCTTGAGAGAAAAATATGCAAGAATAAGGGTCTGTTTGGTATGAGGGAATGAAGTAGTGACGGAATGTAATGAACGTCATAATGGAATAAATGAAGTAATGGAATGACGCATTACGATCATAATTATGTTTGGTTGTTATGATAGAATGAAATGTAATCGATAATAAAAAGACTAAAATAGCCTTTGGTGAATTTTTTTTT